>PVJH01004957.1:11192-118490 GCA_004026705.1 Nesogale talazaci
ACATCTCGACTCCATCCTTCTTCCTCAGGAGTTGGCTCCTCTTTACTCCTCAAGCTCCACCAGCGTGTTGGCTCTTCCAAGTTCAATTCTAGTCGAACAGGGACCGTGCACTTATCTTTAATATTTCAGACAAAAGCTAAATATAACTCCAAACGGGGTCCTGGGGCTTTTCCTTGAATTATTTAGTCACTCAGGGTTGCCGTGGCCCACAGGAAACTCGCTTAGTCTCCACTGAGGGTTTAAAGCCATAGGACTACCAAAGGCCACCTGAGCACCAGTCTACTCTATACAGAAGACGAGAAGACAGGAATCATGATTTTCCAGCAGAGCAGTGTCAGATGCTCTTCTTTTGGAAGTCTTTCCATTGGCAGGAGATTCAGCTGTCCATTGGGCAGGAGATTCAGCTCTCTAGGGGTCATCTTCGCCCTGAGTGACAGCCACAGGTAGAGTGTCACCTCTGGTAGTTTTTTTGGGGGGAGGGGGCCTGTGGGGTTAGTATTCTTATAACACTCTTGAAACAAAGCATCTAGGGTTCCCCCAAGGAAATCAGTCACAAGCATCACCTTATTTGAAGAAACCCAAAGCCTTCTTCAGATGAATTTGAAAATTCTGGGTAATTTTTACTGTTAAAAAAATAATGCCACCAGAGGCAGTGATGCCCCCCCAAAATAATAATAATGCCTAGAAATTTCCATCATTTTATTGTATTTTCAGTATAAAACAGTTAAGCAATTCACCATCCAGGCATGCCCACTACATAACTCGCCTAGTCCAAGAAAGGAAATTAGATCATTGCTATTGAAAACTGTTTTCTTCTGATAATATATTCGAAGGATACCAGGTATGGTAAAGGGAGAAGTGGAGGGTCAATGAAAAAAAGAATAAGACTGCCTAGGAGGTAAGACTGACACAGTGAAGGAACCATGGGCCCAACGTGACGATGTGAGGTTGGTCCAGGAGCAAGCAAGGGCTCCTTCAATTGTACACAAGGTTACGATGAGTCAGAACCAACTCCGTGGCACCTAGCAATGGATTATGGGAAATAATGCCATCATAGACCCAAGGGAGAAGAAAGTGGCAGGACTGGGGGCAAATCTCAAGTTCAGAGGACAGAGATGAAAAGGTTCTAGAGAGCATATAGGCAGAGGGTGCATGTGTGTGTGTGTATGTGTGTGTGTGTGTTTAGGTGTGACTCGTGTGCGTGTACCTGGAGTTAGAAAGTGAAAAGAAGCAAAGTCCTTGCTCTGGTGCTTTCATGAGTCTGAACTTTTCTGTGCCAGGGTACACGGTGATCACTTGAATAATTGTAGCCCATTAAGATGTGACATGTGCAGACAAATAAGGCAGGGAGAGACATGTTCCTTTAGATGGCGGAAATCTTCCCTGATGAAGTGACTTTGAGCGGACATCTGAATGTAAGAGGCAGACAGAAATCTGGAGGAAGACATTTGGGCAGAGCAGAATAGCAAATAGGATTATAAATGCATTTAAGTGCCTTGATCTGGGAGCCTGCTGTCCTCTCCATGCATACCAGGCAAAGAGAAATGATCACAGAGTCAAAGATGATCTTGGGTCCTAGAAGCGGGGCCTATCAATTACTGTTGAAAGGTGTCATCAAGTTCATTTTGAGTCATAGTGACTCATAAGATGAAATGGAACTTTCCCAGAGGGTTTTGTAAGGCCTCATCTTGATGGGAGAAAACCACCAGGTCTTTTTTCCAAGAAGCCCTGGGTGGATTTGAACCATCTACTTTTTGTATTAGCAACATAGCACTGACAAACTGAGCCTCCAAGTGAAGGAGTAAAGATAGAATCGAGAAAAGCTCCGGAATTCAGCTTGCCCTGTTAAGGGTCAAGCTTTAAAATAGGGGAATGACATGGTGAAGCTTGGGCCCATAGATCATGTGAATTTTATTATGTATTAAATGTTTATTATACTAAATTAGAAAAGCGGATTGGATGCAATTTTAAAAGATAATGAAAACCACCTTTAACTCCACCAACTAGAAATAACTGCTTATGAATTTCACACATCAACTTGCAGATAATATAATATGTGATAATAATACAGAGCATATTAAGCAAAAAATTATGCTATATATCCTAAATATATTTCCATGTAAATAAATGTGCATTTTCATTACCATTTTAATGCCTCAATAATATTTCATTATCTAAATGTGCCAGTCACTGGGTGCTAGAAATGTAGGCTGTGAATGGAAGCAATGTGATAATCATAAAAAGTGAACTGGAGTAGACGTGGAGGCGGGGTAAAGGGACAGTCACGGATGTCACAGGTTTTCAGTCTACCAGTAGCTAACTGGGGTGGTGATTCCCTTGGGAGAGAGTTGGTTTCTGTCATTGGATAATGAGTTCTGAATGAAAGTTGACTAAAAGATAGCTAAATGGATTTTTTTTTTCCTTAAAGTACTGAGAACAGGAACTCAAGCTGAGCGAGAGGCCAATACCATTCAGAGAGAACTGGGGGAAGCATTTATCAGAGCAGTGCTGTTCAAACCTCTGGAGGGAAGATGGTCAGAGAAAAGGGTGTCCTTGAGGGAGAGTCTGTTGGTGGATGGGAGAGGCAGCAGGCGAACACAGCACTGTTGCACCACAGCTTGTTTGGGTGAAGAAGGGTCCAAACGTTTGTGCTGTGCTGACTTGACTTCTTAAGGACAGGTGTAGACTAGGTCTGAGAGAGCTTCTCTAGCCATGCCAGGCACTCAATTCAGTCCCAAGAACATGTGTTCTGTAGATCATTTGAGCAATTTACCTCATGTTTTGGATGTGGATGGCCCTCTCATGAGACTCATTTATATGACTGGTTGCTGTTGTGAGTGGCTATTTAGTTGGCCTCGACTCTTGGACATCTTAGGCATAAAAGAAGGGCACGTTATCCGCCCTGTGTCGTCTTCAGGACCATTGGTACGCTTGAGCCCATTGACTTGGCAGTTGTGTTAATCCATTTCCTGGAGGATTTCCCTTATGCCCTCTGGCCTGCTTTTGCCAACATGATGTCCTTTTCTCATGATCGCCCTTCTGTCAGTTTGTCTTCAGCTTCTGTCGGTTTTCCATTATAGAGTAGTTTGCATGCTGGAGACTGTATCAGAGAGATGTCGAATGAGTCGTGGTGGACTGGTGAGATTTCAGATGAAGACTAGAAAGAAAGGCACTGGGATCAGTTTCAGAAAAGTAGACACTGAACACCTTATGAAACCTGATGAAGAAATGTCCATTCACTAACCTTTCAGACTGGGGTGGGGAAATGGCTAATTCCACACAGAGTAAAATATCTTTCCAATTAAACAGCTTTCAGTAACCCCTTCACTGGCCCATTGAAAATCAGAAAAGCAGCTGCATATTCGTTAATGGGATTGAGTCACTCAGCAACGGTAACTCTACGTCACACACACACACACACACACACACACACCTGGTGAAACCAAGGGATACGCACACTCGATTTGGTAGTTTCACCTTTGGCAGGCAGCCTGGACTGAACTGTAGGAATTATATGATGAGCCGTGTGTCCTGAGCAAGCTCAAGCCCTTGTATCCTGTCCTTCAAGGGATGGGCGCTGGGCTCCTATTATCTTTAGGATTCAGGCCAGCCTGGGTCTGATGGTGAGACATTGTTCACCAGACGTGGTGAGCGTGTCTGCTCACTTAACGCAGGACTTAATCTCACCTCTGACTCCTGCCCTCCCTTCCTCGCTGAGACTCATTCAACTTTATTCTGAACACAGTGGAAAGATCCTTTCAGATGGCGACCTAAGAATTACGTGGTGCCTGTGTTTGTTTCTGCTCATTTCCATGAATCCAGCCACTTGTTAGAAGAGAGCCCTCTGTGTCTCTAGGATGCCATCATAGAGAGACTGTAAAATTGGAGAAAATTGCTTCCTTTGAATGTAGGAAAATATCAGCTGGCTGGCTGATGCTAGAAAAGTATATGTTTTAGAAGATAAAAATTGGAGTGAGTGCACAGGGCTCAAAGCAACTTGATTTCCATAGTGGCCTTCTCATCATTCTTTTTGTTGTTCGGTGAAAGGAGGTGGATTTTCCTTTATTACAAGCTTGTGGGGTTCGATAGGGGGGATTGATGGCGAAAATGGTTTGGGTGTTTGTGCTGCATTTTGAGGGTCACACTTTCCAAGCAGAAGTGTTATGCTGTATAATTGTACAGAGTGACATACTTTCTTAGGGATTGCTCACCTGGAGCAGTATGACAACATGTTGGACAGCAGTTGGACAGCAGTCTATGTCCAACTTTCAGGTGGCCCAAGCGGCTGAGTGCTTCACTACCTACCCAATGGTTGGCCATAGATCCCATTCAGACACACCTTGGAAGATAGGCCTAGAAATCTTGTTCCCGAAGTTCACTACCTTGGAAACCCTCCTATGCACATATGGGTTTTCTTGAGTCAGAATCAACTCTACAACAGCTACTATTACAGGGGAAAGGCCCAAACAGATCAAACTTCAAAAGAGTCAAAAATGCCCTTGAAAGGCACAGTGAGCAGGTGGAGAAATGATAGTGATTATTTGAAATCATTATGTAAAAGTCACTTTGAAGAAAATCATTATGCCTTACTAAAGCCTTAAATAGTAGGAATCTGCTGAAATCACCAATTTATTATTCCCTCCTCATGTCATCAAGATGCTTTCTTCCATTGGGAAAGAGAGCCTCAAGAGTCAGGCCCTGAGGAGGCCAATTCTGCTTCCAGCCACTTCAACAAAGAACTTGCTTCTACCATTGCTCTGGACCAAGACTGAACATAGACCAATGAGGAGTTCTGCCTCTGGTGTCATCCTTGTGTGAATCGTCCACATTCCTCATCCTTGAGCTGCACATATTGCCTGTCAAGAATTTTTCACAAGTTTTCTATCTGAATCTCCTCTTTCTCCACAGGAAAAAGAAAAAGGACATTAGCGTTTTTGAAGCAGTGGTGTTAATAAGAATAATAGCGATAGTAAAATGTCGTCATAGTAGCTATGGAAGTACCTCAGTTATTTCATTTTGTTCATCCCTGAAGCCCAAGGTGGTGCAGTTTGCCCTCTACTAAGCTAATGGTTGGCAGTTCAGGACCACCCAGTGGTGTCTTGGAGGAAAGACTTGGTGAGCTGCTTCTGTAAAGCTTGCAATCAATAAAACCCCATGGAGTCATTCTTTTACAAATGGGGTTACCATGAGTCAGAATCCGGTGAACAGGTTCAGAATTAACTGAACGATTTTATTTTCTTGAGTCCAGTGAGGTAGGAATTTTATCTGCGCTTCAGACATGAAGAAAGGAAAGCACAAAGGAATGAAAAATCACTCTTTTGGAGTTACAAAGGTGCCAGTAGGAAGTCCAGGATTCCCTACCACCAGTACACCTCTTGCCTTTCTTCACAGTTCCTCTTTGTTCCCTACCCTCTTATCTCCCTCCCTTCTTGCTAGCAACAGGTCCCTAATCATAGCTGGATCTTTGAAGTCTTGGGCCTTTCTCTCTGTGCTGCTCTTTTATTGAAAACTTTTCCTTTAATACTTCTCTTCTGAAACTCTCATTCAACCTTCATGGCTTGATCCAAAATAAATGTCTCTCTGAGTTTCCCACACTAGAATTAGTTGTGCATGCATCCAGGCTGTGATGCCAGTACGGGTTACTGTCTGTGGTTGTCGTTGATAAGTGCCATCAAGTCCACCCCCTGCATGCCCAGTCCTGCCCCCGCCTCACAGTCCCTTCCAGCTCACGGGGACTCCTTGTGCGTCAAAGAGCAATGATTTGCACCGGGGTTTTCAGTAGCTGAGTTTTCAGAAAGAGATCACCCTGGCTTTCTTCCAAGGTGCCTGCACATCGACTCGAACTGCCAACCTTTTGGTTAGCAGCAGAGTATCTCCACTATTCACACCACTCAGGGACTGGCCTTGTGGTGATAGACCACTGGAAGACTCCATTTAGATCCTCAGCTTGAAGGATGCACCCACTCTAAGAGGATGGATTGTGCTCCAGCCACTGCAACAGCCCATGAGAGGAGGGTTCCAGGGCACCAAGACATTTTTAACCTTGTCATTTACCTAAATGCCTGTGTGCTGTTGGTCCTGCTTCAATGCAGTGTAATTCATGATTTGAGAAGCACCCGCCTCTTAGGCGCCCCTCTCTGAACCCTACAGGGCGAAGTGTGTTCTGACACGTTAAATCACTTGACTTTTGGCAAGTATCGCTTCTGCTATGGACTTAAGCACAACCTCCATCATTGGTGAATCAAGATCAGACTCTTTCCAAGGGTGAAATCCCACTGTGGCTTTGTTCATTTTAATTACAGAGGAACATGGTTTTTGTTATTTATTTGTTTTCATCTAGGGAAATAAACATACACATATGTGTTTATATCTATCATCTATCTAATCTGTCTTCTAGCTGGCTAGCTAGCTAGCTAATCTATCTGAAGCAAAGGGCCCTTAAAGGATACTTCCATGCCAATTTTCCTTCTTCAGTAAGGTAGACAGATTTTGAAAATATCTCACATTGTTGTTTCCAAGATTTTCCATACCTTTAAGGAATTATCCTGAGGATTCCCCAGCACACAACCCCTCAGTGCTTCCTGTGCAATGAAGCAAGACCTTCCCTGAGGCCTGATGCACGAGGTGAGGTCAGGGAACAAGGCTGAGGGCTATCTAACCAGTTGCCTTGTCCAACCCACTAACATCAAGAATGCTTTCTCTTCAACAGTTTACAAGACTGCAAATCTCAAGTTTTGTTTTATTTTAGTTCCATTCACATCAAGAATCTGTAAATTCAGGAAGCATTGGATGTCCTGGAGGATGTATGTCTGTGAACTCAGAAATATGTTGGGGCCTGGTTTGTTTTGGGGTTGAGATTTCCCTCTAGTCTCTTTCTCGGGTATCTTTTTAAGCAAATCTGGTGGCACGTTAATTCGAAACTCTGTGTCTGTGGTTCGGTAACCCTCCCAGGGCACTGCCATTATCATTTACTGCTTCAGTTAAATTGCTGCACGTAGCCTTTAACAATGTCCATCTCCTGGGACCAAATTAATTATCACTGACAGTTTTTAAAAAGGTTGATAACCGTATTAATTAATAAAACAATCATGTGATCTCATCCATAATTGATTAGCAGCCCCTTGGACCCATTGATCCTTTAACCGTAGCTTATCTCATTTTATATTCAGATGTTATTGTTTAGTTCTCTGTCTTTTCCTTGACAGGGAGAGCTTGAGGGGTCCTTAATAAATCTTGCTGTTCTTAGGTGCCTTCAAGTCCGTTCTGACTCAGCGTGACCCTATGTGCCCAGTCCGCCTCCCTCCACAAAGATGTTACGGTTGAGACTATCATGGCACCTGGTCAATCTATCTTGAAGGGAATGAATCCATGTTAGTATTCATCTCTCTTGAAGGGAATTGTGTCAATCCATCTTTGAAGGGAATTAATGCATCTTAGTGACTCAGGACTAGAGTGTCAGATGTTGAAGAGTGTCTTAATAAATACTTATTGACAAGATGGGAGACACAATGAATGTGAAAACTTGACTATTCATGGAGGAAGATAATAATTTAGAGTAACTATTTCTGGTCGATTATGCACAAACCAGGTTCTCCATGTGCTATAATCTTTTTTTTAATGTACATTTGCAATTATGAAAAATATATTCAAATCTACTTTTCTGCCTTAAAGGGGAGGCCTTAGTAGATGTTGCTATATTTTTCTGTAGAATAAAGAAAATCAAGCTAGGATTCTAGATAAGGAGCTGGCCGAGTGCAGCCCAGTGACTGTGTTGGTGGCTATCTTTCCAGTAAGCCTCACTTCTGATGTATGCTTTTTCTCAGGCCACTGCTATTCTGTTGCAGCAGCCACGATGAACGCGGTCTGACTTAAAAAGCCAAAGATATTTGCTAACAAGCTTCTTCCAAAAGGAGCTCTGCTGGCCTCATGGGCTAGTATTGGACTGCCGACCTCAAGGTTAGTGGTTCAGAGTCATCAGGTACTCCTTGGGAGAAACATAAGAATGTCTGCCCTTTTAAAGTTGTATAGTCTATACAACCCTAAAAACCCATTCTGTTCTGTTGTATCTAGGATCACTATGGGTCAGCATCAACTTTATAGCAATAAGTTTGGGCTTAGCCTCTTACATAAACAAACAAGTACAACCTATGCGCCAGGTCATTATTTATACAAGAATTCCTATTGGTTATCTTTCCTGAACTTAACAGCATCCACTGGACTTTTACTTTACTTTTAAGAATACATCAAACCAAAAAATATGGGAATGATTGATATTTATTCCAAAAAATATATTTACTCATACAACTGAGAATTTGACTAAGCTAAGCCCTGATTTGCCAGCAGTTTGAAAGATTGAGGGATGCGTATGTGACTATGACTGTGTAGGTAAGGGGGGGGGGGACACCTCTCCATGAGATGTGCTAGCTCAGTCCTTTCTCTGTGAGAAATGAGTACGAGACAAGAAGGGTCCAGAATGACCACCTAGTCACATAGGAAGAAAAGCCCCCTCCCCAGTGCATTTTAATCAGAAAAAGGATAATGTCATCATCCAAGGAATTTAAGCAGGAAGGGTGCGAGGACCCCCTTCCCCCCAAACCTGGATCATGGAAGGAAAGTGACAGACTATAAATATAAGACTCTTCAGGGCCGAGAAATCTCAACCCTTAGCTTCTGTTGTGTGTGAGAGGAGTCTGACTTCACTGGCCTGACACCAAGTCTGACTGAGGGTGGGACATTCGGTATATTACAAACACGGCAGGAAGGCTGTGTCTACAGTCCGCTGTGAAAATCAAGGTTCACTTAATCTCCTGCTTCGGCAGCTTTTTCTCTACAGCAGGGGGCTTCAGGCCAAGTCCAGCTTGCCCAGTGGCCTCTTTCAGACCTCCAGCAAGCAAAGATTGGTTCTGCTATTTAAGTCTTGGTGGAGGAAAATCTAAGGAATAGTACTTTGTGCCAAGGACAAATCAGGAGTTATTGTGATAGGTTACTTCTTGTGTGTCAGAGAAGAACTCTAAAAACTCTGCTTTTAGAAATGGCTTGCCACCCCTTTCTTCCAAAGCACCTTTGGGAACACAAGACCTTCACCTTTTCAGTTAGTTAATAACCATGTGTGTTAAATGTTCCTTTCATCCAGGGACTTCATGAATGGGGGCCCACTACATGTCAAGTACTTGTTGCTTTAAATTTTTTCCAAGATGCGATAGATTCTATTGATTGTGAAATCTAAAATATTTACTATGTGCTCTTTACAGGAAAAGTTTACCAACTCTCCCCTAAAGCCCCCAAACTCACTAGCATCAAATTGAGTCTAACTCATGGTAGATCTATATAATATTTCTGAGATCGTGAATCTTAAGGGGAACAGATAACCTCATCATTCTCCTATGGACTGTCTGATGGGTTTGAACTGCTGACCTTATGATTAGCCGCTAAGTCTTGGCTCACTATTCTACCACGGTTACTTTATCCAAAGGCATTGGATCTCAAAGTGGGACCCTTCAGCTTGCTATGGGAACTTGTCAGAAATTATCTTCTAGTTCCAGTGGTTGACGGAGACCTAGCCACGTGTGCCAGAACAAGGCTCCCAGGAGATTCTGATGCTATGTTCTCAGCCTTCCAACCAGTGCCTGGAGCTCTGCTGAGAAACTCCAAGCTCTTTGGGCTTCCCTTATCATTTCAGGGTGGAAAGAGACTCATGAGTTCCAGGTGGTTGGTGCAGACAGACAGGCAAAATTTGGAAATTTGGAAGTCAGGAGTAGAGGAGACACCTCATTCCATTGATGGAGAAGTGCTGGCCCATCAAAAATCTGGCCCTGGACCGCACCAGCCTCTCTGAAGAAAAGACACCCTAAACATAAAAAGGCTCATTGTTCCTCTTTCTTCGGGTAATAGATTAACCATTCTGGCTGTACTTATCCCAATTTGCTCATTTCTTTTAGCCATCCATGGCATTTTCAATATTCTTCACTAGCCCCATAATTCAAACACAGAGATCAAATACACTATAATTCAAATACACTGTTTTTTTTTCATTTTCTTTTTGTAATGTCCAACTTTAGCATACATATAATGCAATTGAGAATATCATGGTTTGGCCAGCCACAAGTTAGCTCCCAAAGATATATTCTTGCTCTTCAACACTTTTGTGCTGAAATCTTGTGCAATGCATTTACTTGATGCAGTGTGTCCTTTTATTTCTTCATGGCTACGTTGAGCAATGGTTGTGAATTCAAGCAAAATGAAATCTTTGATAGTTTCAATCTTTTCTCCATTTATCAGATTGGTATCTTTTGTTGAACTTGTGAACATTTTCCGCAGGCTTTTATCCTTGATTTTCATGACCAATTGCTTCAAGTTTTCTTCAATTTCAGCAGGCAAGATTGTGTCATCCTTCCTCTGATCTTGATGCTGCATTCTTCTAAACATAGTCCAGATTATTGGCTTATTTACACAGCATTCAGATTGAATACATTTGGTGGAAGAATGCATTCCCTGAACACACCTTCCCTGATTTAAAAACATTCAGTGTTTCTTTGTTCTTTTTGAAGGACTGCCTGTTGGTCCATATACAGGTGCTACATAATAACTGAGAATTATTGAAGATGTTCCATTCTTTTCAATGCTAGCCATAGTTATTTTTTTAGAATACACATAGTATAATTCCTTGTACAGTCAACGGAAGTAAAAAATCTTTCATCCAAGATTCCTCTGACTTCAGCAGTGATACCCTTCATTCTGTTTTAGAATCCAGTTTGAATCTTGGCAGCTCCAAAATTCATGGGATAGACACATGACTGCTTCTAGTGCTTCATCAACTTGTTGAAACATTTTAGTTGGTATTTTGTCAATTCATGGCATCTTGTTTTTTGCTAATGCCTTCGATGCAGCTTGGAATCCTTCCTTCTGTGCCATTGGTTCTTCATCCTATGCTAATCCTCAAACATCAGCCCACTCTTTTTGCTACAGTGACTGTGTGTTCCTTCCATTTTCATTTGCTGTTTATGGCATCACTCAATATTCACTGGTAGAATCTTTCCAGATGGCTACTCAAAGTTCGAAATGTTGTCTTCAATTTACTCAGCTTGAGGTACGCTGAGAATTTTCTTCCTGTTTGGCTTCCTAACTCTAAGTCTTTGCACATTCATTGCAATTATTTATTTCTCCTCAAAATATTCCCTTGAATGAAATATTCCATTCAGCTTTTTCACATCACCATTTCTTCCATTTGCCTTAGTTATTCTATGATCAAGTGCTAAGTTTCAGTCTCTTCTGACATTTCCTTATATCATTTCTTTCTTTCCTTTTCCATGAGTCTTTTATTTCTTCATGTGTGATGTTCTGGATGTGATACCAAAGCTCATCTGGCCTTTCAGTCATTAGTGCATGTGTTAGTCCAGGTAGACCAGAGGAAACAATTTCACAGATACACATATGGAATATAAGGAAAGGGTTTATATAGAAAAGAGTAGAACACTGAGAAAGCATCCTAACCCAGTCCAGTTCAAAGTCAGAAGTCCAATATTAGCACATATGCCTGATACCAGTCTATAATGTCTCTTTCCGACTCACGAAGTCACAGGTCAGTGGGTGCAGAATCCTGGCGCTGGCAGGGGTCTCCCGATGGCTCCTCACTTCCAGGGCTCAGGGTCCATCAAAAGCAGAAGCAACTCATCACTGGCAGAGGTCTCCATGTGTCTGCCCCAGCTTCAGAGGTCTGGCTTCATCAGGGACAAGCCGTGTGACTTCTCCAACTCCTCAGACGCTGCCACCTTGTCTTGTCCGTCATTCATCGTCTCTGAGACTAACTCCCAACATCTGAGGAGAGAGCTTCTCATCTCCACCAGGGAAATATCGTAAGATTTCTCAGATATATCAGGAGAAAGCCATGCCCACACAGAGGCCTCATTGGCTGCCCGATGGCTATCTCCAGATGAACAGGCTAGACTCCACCCCTACATTTCAATCATAAAATTCACATAAGCAGTGCCACAGTGCGCTACAATTCAAATTTCTGGAAATAGTCTCCAAATTCAGTTGGTCATATTTTGGCGCTTGTGTCTGTTTTAATTTTCCTGAACTTACACATAAGCAAGTGGATGTCTGTTTCATAGTTAGCGCCTACCCTTGCTTTGATTGCTGATATTGAGCTTCTCCATCATCTCTTCCCACAGATATATTCAATTTGATTCCTTCGTATTGCATCTGGTACGATATGTGTATTGTTGCCTTTCATATTGTTGCAATGAAGAAGCCACTAGAATTGAGAAATTCCATCAGGCAATCATTAACTCCATTTATATCATCAATGTCATATAGTCCAATTACTTTTCTTCTTTATTTCCAACTTTTGAATTACAATCTCCATTAATTATTAATGCAACTTGATTGCTTGTTTGGTCAATTTGGGGGGGGGGTGGCATCACTGCCCTCTGTTGGTCATGGGAGCTACCAAGCCTTGCTCCCGGAAATCTGCTGCTGCTCGATTTAAACCGCCAAGCCAATGGGTCATAGTCCCACACTCAACCACTACGCCACTGGGGCTCAGCCCGAATGGTCAATTTTGAAGTAAAGAAATCCATAGAATTCTTCAATTTCTTCATCATTAGACTTAGTGGTTATTGCTTAATTTTGAGTTGTAGTCATATTAACTGGATTTCTTTGCATGTGTATAAATATTATCTTATCACAGAAACCATTGCATTTCAGGACAGATCTTTTTTCTTTTTACAAACTTTTTATTGGGGACTCATACAACTCATAGCACAATCCAGCAATCCAGTCATTGTATGCAAAGCACATTTGTACCTTTGATGCCATCATCATTCTCAAACCATTTTCTTTCTACTTAAACCCTTGGTATTGACTTCTCCTTTTTCCACTCCCTCCCACTCCCCTCTCTCTTATGAGCCCTTAATCATTTATGAATTATGATTATTTTGTCACATCGAATGTTGTTCAGGGCAGATCTTGAAACTTTTATTTCTTTAAACTGAATATGATGCCTTTCCCCTTGTAGTTGCCATTGGGGCATAGTAAAATACCTAGGATATTGATATTTATACACCGTTTCATTTTTGATGATGTTTAATTGTCCTGGATTCTTCATCGTACATATTACATTTCATTCAACATGCCTGCAGCTGTTTTTTTTTCTCTCCTTTTGAATCATGCTTTACAAGCAATGGGTGTCCAAGAGCTTTACTCTGTTCATGTCATTATAGTTAACCTTCTTCCTTCATTGTAACTTGATTGCCTTCTGACTTGAAGAATGTATTTTCCAGCACTATGTTCATAAGTTTTCCAGGGACTGTTCTTTAGAACAGTCTGTTCCTTCTTCATAGGTTCTTCATATAGTTTCAGACTATTTGCTTAGCATACAAACTGAATGCATATGTTGAAACATATGTTGAAACAACCTTGATTTAAAACCACACATTACCTCCTTGCTCTATGTATAAGTTCCAAACAAACAAAATTAAATGTTCTGGAATTCCCATTCTTCACAATGTTGTCTATAATTTCTTATGATCCACATTCGAATGCTTTTGCATGGTCAATGAAACACATTTAAACATCTCTCTGATATTTTCTGATATCGGACACAATCCATCCGACTCAGCAATTCTATCCCAAATTTTCCATCTTTTTCTGAGTCCAGGTTTTATTTCTGTCAGTTGCTTGCACATATACTGGGGCAATCTTTTTTGAATGGTCTTCCCAAATACTATATTTGCATATGGTATGAAAGATAGTATTTGGTACTTTCTGCATCCCATTATTATTTCTTTGGAATGGATATGGATATGGTTCTGTCCAGCCAAGTATCCAAGTAGTTGTTTGCACATTTCTTTGTGTAGTTAAGTTCAGCACTGCATCCACTTCCATTTGTTGAACCATCTCAAATTCATATTCCATAAATTCATGGAGCCTTGCTTTTTGCCAATGCCCTCTGTGCAATGTGGACCTCTCTTTTCAATACCACTAGTCCTTGATTATATGCTGCATCCTGAAACGGTTCACGTAAGCTTTTTTTTTTTTTTGGTATAGTGCTGTTGTGTATCCCAGCAACCTTCTTTCGATACTTTCTGCGTCATTCAGTATTTTCCCACAGAATCTTTCAATATTTCACTTCAAGGCTTGAATTTTTTTCTCCAGCTTGAGAAATATATAATGTGTCCTCCTTTCCTTTTTTGTACAAATCCTTATAATTTTTATTATGCACTTTACATTGTCCTCTTGAGCTGCCCTTTGAAATTAATTTCACTGCTGGCCCTTGGTATGACTAAAAATATAGTGCGAGTGAGACTATTTCCTATGAAATACCTAGAAAATGTTACATTTTTAAAAAGGCTTGATATATAAAGACTTTTTTAGAGCTATCGAATGACCAAGAAATCTTTCAGTAAGAGAGTTTTTTTGAAAAAGTCTTACTGACTTCCTCTTCTTTCACCATCTTCACGGAAAATCCTATTAGGATTGTAGTTTATGGAAAATTCTGCATATATCTATAATAATCTTGAGTGTAGGAGTGGTACCTGCTAAGCTGATCCAGTGAGGCTCCTTCATAGTGGAAAGCATAGTGAAGGTGACTTCTGTTAGATGTGCTAAAAATAATAATAATAACTCTCAAAGCTCCCTGCCATCAGGCCAATACCAACTCATAGTGACCCATAGGACCCTAAGGGACACGATGAGTTGGAATTGATCTGATTATAGGGAGTTTTGAAGGTTATTACAGAACAGGGTACCACAACCTCGGTGGGTTTCTGAGACTTGAACTGTTTCTGAGAGTAAAAAATTGAGTCTTTCTCCTGTAGAGCAGCTGGTAGTTTTAAATTGCTATACTTCCAGTTAGTCGCACCATGGGTGTGGTCGTTCTATAATCTGGTGTCAATTTGAGATGATTATGAGTGAAGGAGTGGAGTCTGGCTTGTCAATCATGATATAACCCAAGAGGCCTCTGTGTGGATTTGGTCTTCTCCTAAGAATTCTGGGTACTCTTGTATTTTCCTCCTTGGAGGTGGGAGACGTTCTTTTCTCTCTCCGCTCACTCCCATGGAGACTGTCTGCTGACAAGACACATGGTGCTATGCCCTGGGAGCTGGAACAGCCATATGGAACTACCCTGAGACAACCAGACGTCTGAAGCCAGAGAAGCCACGTAGAGACCCCTGCCAATACTTAGATGTTTACAATGTCACTGGATCCAGAAAACTTCCAACCCACTGCCCTGTGATCCTCCTGTATTTGGCATCATTGTATGTGTTTCTTGAGTGTGAAGAGGACTTTATAGTTTGGTATCGGACAAACCAACTAATATTGGACTTATGGACTTCATCTGGACTGGGCTGGGATGTTTATTCAATATACAACTGCTCTTTATACCAAGCCCTTTTTTACTTATACACATATGAGTATACACGATGAATTTGTTTCTCTGTCTACATGAACTAGCACCATGGGTAACCATGAAGCCACCGGGACTATTGGTGTCTACTCCCTCCTAATTGTCTTGTCGCTTATCAATCATATACAAAATATGCAAACACTGTTAAATTCCTTACATTTATTATCTCTTTTCATCCCCCTATAGCCCTCTGGGCTAAGTATCCACAAATCTTTCCATCTTAGGGAGTAGACCATGAACACATATTCAAACCTATATTCTGTAGAAAGTCTCTTTAATAAATAGTCTTTCCTTTCCCTAAGCCCCATCCCTCTGAAACCCTTTGTCCTTCACATCTCATCGCTAAGAAGTACAGTTCATGTATTTATACTTTGCTCCATGTACATACACTATATTATTATTATTATTATTATTACTATTATTATTGTGGTGGTGGTGGTGGTGGTGGTAGTGAAACATTCACCATGTCCCCAGTTTCTACCTGGACATTTCAGTGACATTACATTCAGCGTGTTGTACAGCCATCACCATTATTCATTTCCTAATTTCCCAACACCCTTCAAAGGAGATCAGACACTGTCACTACACAAAATCATAGAAAAACAGAGGAGAACTATGACGTGCCATGGAAAATGAAGCAACTTAAAACTGAATATCATACATCACTCTTCTTAAAACCCCTCAGCATTCTTGCCAGGGAATTTGAAAAGTTGCTTTCCTTTTGTTCTTGTTCAGAAGTCTTCTGTAACCTAACATTTTTTTTTCTTGTTTTCAGTCCTAGAACCTTTCAATTTGCCTTCTTCCACCCCAATCCTTCCCTCTACCCCTTGCTGTGGCTAATAGGATGGGATTCTCTTAGGGGTTATAGAACTGGTTTCATTTGTCGGCTAACACCTAGGACTCTCATGTTCACTCTTTCAATGCTGAAGACACTGCTCTGCTGGAAAATGAGCAAAGAAGTGCCCTGTGTTATTTGCAACCCCCACCCCCTCCTCCACAATCACACACAAGTTTTCCCTTGAGTCTTTTTTTGATGGGTTGTCTCTGCACAGTGCACCACTTTTAGGAAGCTCCTGTTCTAAACAACAGAATATCACTTTTTGATAACCATTTTCTTGTTTCTTCTTGTATCTTGCCATAGAAATGGCTTACGTCGATAGAAATAGGCACATTGACATTGATTTTTTAAAAATATTAAGTAGGTTCTGGCTTAGGGACTAAATTCCTTAAAATGAATTCCAGCTGCAGCCCGGCTGTCTCCTACCTTGTAGTCTTCCCTTCTCTCTTACACCTCTTATTCCCACTAAGTCATCTGCTGGATATTTGTAGTTCCTACAAAATCTTATTCAAGGGTAATACCCAGATTGCAGTGATGTCACTGAACAGCTGCATGTATTTCTTATGGCCATTCCTTCTCCCATTAGTATAACTCAGTCTTTCTTAGCCTTATCAGAGAAGAAAAACCAGATTTAGGTCTGGACTAGAGATGTTTACAGGATTTCTACCCTTTGACAGTAATAAACCAACAACTCAATTTTTTTCTAGTTTATTTTTATTTTTTCCCAAGACCATTTTTGGGGGATATCTTATTATGCAGATATCTTATTGTTCCATAGTTCAATCACACCAATCAGTATTGTACAATTGCTACCACAACAAGTTTAAAAATATTCTCTTTCTTCTTTAACTTGGCGACATCTGCCCCCCTTTTTTCCCACTTCTCCACTGTAAATCTCAGAAACCCCATTCTACTTGATGTCTCTATAGGTTCATCAATCCTTAACTTAATCTGAAAATCATATTTTTAAACAGGACTTTGATCCCCAGCAAAAAAATGAAAATCAGGGATGTAGAACAAACCTCAGGGATTAAGAAACAGCAGAGTGGTTATTACTAATACCACTTTCCCAGGTAAAGGTTCCTAGCGTCAAACAGGTTAAGAAATTTTCTCTGCACAGTAGGAGTATATATACAGAGACAATAACTGATACATTGGTTTTTTAGGGGCAGGGATTCGTAGGGAGTGAGGGAATTTGGGATGCAAACAATGAATGCAGGAGGAGGGAAGGAACACTAGAACTGTTTGTGATGATGATATATATACAACTCTTTTAAAAAGCGACAGCTTAACAAAAGTGTATAATATGTGGATTTTACCAATAAGACTATTATTTTAAACAAACCAAAGTTGACCAATGGTTACCATAGGTGAAGAAGGAGGAGTTTTTGCTTAGAGAACATTGAGTTTGCTTATGCTATGGGTGAAATAATTTGGAAAAGGATATCAATAGTTGCACAACATGAAGAATGTAATCAATGACACTGAATTATATATGTAGAGGTTTTTTAATCAGAGAGTTGTTTGTGTATTTGCCATAATTAAAAAAATAATTGCACTAATATCAATGAGTACAATGAAGAAAATGTTCTAAAATTGTAGTAATGATTGCACCGCCCTTCTTAATATGACTGAACTATGAAATTTTATCTTATGTGGATGAAATGCCAATAAAACTGCCTTTAAAAAAAGAAACTTGCTCTGGGCCATGTGGCTTATAAGCCGCAAACCTGTGTTTTCAACAGTTCCATCTGGTTTACTCAGAACACATGTAGTGAAAACTCTGAGCCCCTACCCCAGGTTCCACAGGAAGTATTCATTTGAGCATTATTGGGCATTTGTGCAGTCACTGTGGGCTGAGTCCCAGTGCCTCTTGGTAATCCTGAAGCATTTGTGAAGGGTGAGAAAATATCTTCTATTTCTCCAAATTCAAAAACTAGCTTAACTTTTTAGCATGGACCATGTCTGGGTCCAAATGCCGCTGCCTCCCCATTGTGTCTTTCCTTGGGGCCCGGTAACGCCAGGGCCACAGCAGAGTGGCTGTCAGTGTCAGAGGTGGTTTGTCCGCAGCCTCCCATTGGCCTCCTCAGGCTTTGTAGGGCAGCAGATGGAATATGAGCTTCCTTCCTCCCGCCAGATGTTGTATGTACCTGTATTTATGGTTTGGCTTATTTTTATGTCAGTTTCTCAGTCCCGTATCAGACACCTCTGGGCACCAAAGTGTGGCAGAGTGCAGTCGTGATCCCCCACGACAAATTCCTAAGCAGCAGACTGGTGCACCTGAAAATAATCACGTGATTAGATAACTGTGTGGAGGACGTAAAGAACCTTTCTGTTTGCTGTATTTTTTTTTTGTACTAAATGTGATCCTCGGCTGGTGGATTTACAGTCAAGACACGCTAGCTACTTCTTTGACGCTTGAGAAGTTCTACTTCGGGATTCCTAATGGGGTCGATTGATATGGATACTGGCCATTTGCTGCCTACTTCTCATCACTGGCAACAAGTTTTTTTGAAATCACTTTAATTATTTAATATTACAGCTAAATTACCTAAGTAATGAAATCCCATTTCAGCTGTTCTCTAAGCCCTCCAGGCAACCTGACAAGGTAAAGTAGAGCATGCTTTGGCCTAGTAGTGAGAATGGGTCATTCCAGCTGAACTCTGGGTGTGAATAAGAATATAAAAATACCAGTCTCTCATGGGATGATTATCATCTTGATGTTAGCATCCCATGACATTAAAATACACCCTTATAGTGTATAAAGTGCCTCTGTTTATTATTCACCCTTCAGCAACCTGTTAGACTCTTAATACCTGGTTTTATAAGTATTAAAGTTACTTATGAGTAACAAGATCCTCTAACAAGTAAAATTGAACAAGAGGATTGAAAATAAAATTAGTGCCTGCTAATTTCCCTGCTTATGAGCACACTAAACAATGTCCACATTAACTTTTGGGGGTTGGTATGTAAACTATTAAAACTCTTTTTGTCTTTTGCATAGATTCCAGAGCTAGGTATGAAGGTAGGAGTGGAGGTGGTGGTGAGGTTATCAAATGCCATGAGGCAACACATTGAAAATTACAATTTACTTTTTACCCCCAAGCAAACCCCATTTACAGTTTTGCCCTGTCCATCCTCTTCCTTTGCCTTAAAGCTCTGAGATCACATAGAGGATTGGTGTAGCTTCACTTTTTGAGACCAAACTGGACAGAATTTAAAAGAACAAGAACACCTCCTTCTTACCTCCTTCCAGCCCTACTGACAGGTATACCTGATGAATGAGAGAAAGTGAAGAAACAGGGAAGCCAGATGATTATAGGATGGTTGCTTGGTGTGTTACTCTGGGTTGACTAGAGAAACAAATTCATAGCCATGCGTCTAAGAAGGAGATCTATATAAAAGAGCAATTGTATATTGAGAAAACATCCCAGGCCAGTTCAGATCAAGTCCATAAGTCCAATTTTAGTCCGTATGTCTGATGCTAATCCATAAATTCCTCTTGAGACTCACACAGCACATGCAATGATGTCGAAGGCAGGAAGATCACAGGCCATTGGGAAGGTGTTGTGGCTCCATCTCATTGCTGGAAACCTTTATCTTCCTCTTAGAAATCAAAGTGTTGTGTGTTGCACAGCAACCAAATCACTTAGCTGACAAAGTCAGAATGGAAGTGCCCCCTCCACTTCTCTGAGTGTCTCAATAGCAGGAGAGGGAAGGCAGAGAGACTAAGTCTGACCTCTCCAAATGAGATCAACAAGCAGCAACCTGACTGGCAGACTAGATTACTCCCCTTGGCTCAAGTTGTCAGGAGGTTGTATGACTAACACCCTTGGGAGCTTGCATTTTTAACCAGAATCTTTGCCTGTGACTGTTTAATACCATCTCTAGGTACCACGAAGATGCTTCTGATATGAGGTAGGAATTAAGATTCCTCCAAAGAAGCTTTTGGAAACTCACTTTCTTGTCTCCTCTTCACGCTTACATTTTCTTTTGTAGCGCCTTTACATGACTGTTTTCTCTTGATAGTAATAATCTCTTCCAACAGATTTTCAAATTTCATTCAGCTCAAAAATTCTATCATGATACCAAATAAAACTAAGTTCTCTGTGGATTGGGTTGCATAGAAATGTAAATAAGTAAAAGTAGCACCCATAAATAAATTCCATTCCCTTCATAAATATTATGGAGTACCTACCATTTGTTTAGAACTGTGATTTGTTAGATAATTGAGGATCAGCAAGAGACACAAGATAAATCTGGTACATTATATGGAGAATGTTAGGCATGTTTTAAATGCCAAATAATGATACATGAACTTATTTGTACTTGCTTGATTATATTGGGGTTTGGATCCTTAATACATCAAGCCAAGCACCCACCCCTCTAAAAAATATGTGGTTGAGTGTGGGACTGCAGCCCACAGGCTTGGTGGTTCAAATCCAGCCGCGGCTCTTCAGGAGCAAGGCTGGATAGCTCCCACGACCACCAGAGGGCAGTGACGCCCCCCCCCCCCACAAAAAAAAATAAATAATAATGTACTGCTATTAAGTTGCTTCTGGCCCATAGAAACGCTGTATAGGATTTTCCAGGCTGTTCATCTTTACATAGCCTTTCTCTTGAGAAGCAAACGGTGAGTTTGAACTACTGGCCTTGCAGTTCCAAATCCACAGCACTCCATAACCCTAGAGGCACAACAAACTAACAAAAGGACAAATGCACTGCCAGAGTCAATGCTGACGCACAGCAGCCTCGCAGGACAGGAGAGAATTGCCCCTGTGAAACTGCAACCCATCATGGGAGGAGCAAGCTCTGTCTTCTCCCTTCACGTCACTGATGGTTTCAAACTACGGACCTTTCGGATCACAGTGCACTACATTACCTCTATGCCACCAGCACTCTGGAACACTCGCATTGTGGCCAATAAATGTTAGTTGGATTAATACAGTGAAGGTCACTTTTTTTTTCTCTTTCCAGAAGGGATTTTGATCAAGACAATGCAAACAGTATAAGTCAACACAAGCAATACTTGTTGATGGCTGTAATACATTGGGATTAGGACTTCAAAACTCCTTTTCCCTGCTCAGTCATATCCGGTGACGTAAACTCAGAATATACCCAATTTTGTAAAATGTGAGTGTGCGGAAACTATACATGAAATGAAAAAAGTCATCAGTCTGTTCCCAGCTGGGAACTTTTATCTCCCTCTTAGAAATCAAAAGTGTTGTATGTTGCACAGCAACCAAAACGGTTTCCCACGACCACCAGAGGGCAATGATCCCTCCCCCCCAAAAAAACCACTTAACTTGCAGTCAGAAACACTGGTCTGCACTCCAGTGTGGTGGCTGACTGTGCTGATTTGAATATATGCCTCTCCTCACCGTCCTGTCAGTAATCCAGGCTCTGAAAGGCTTTACTAAGATTTTTCCAAATTTCTCAATATTTTCCCAGTTCACTTACAGTACCACTTCACCCCAATTTTTGTCATTTCCAGGTTCTGACTTCACCGTGTCAGACAGAAGTGAAGCAGGTGAAGTTATACTTGTACTAGAGTATGCCAATCTAAATAAAGAGGAGGCAAGGGAGGCAATAGTCAGAAAAATGCTGAAATTCCCACAAAACACAATCATTTCAGTAATTACCTATGAGTGAAAAGAAACTCTTTGAATTGGAATAGACCAAAGCAGCCACCCATTCCCTCTTGCCTCAACCTCTAATATTTCCTTTGACCTCAACAATGTGCTTTTTTAATTTTCTTTTTTTTCCAAATCAGATTTATTCGTTCTATTGGCAGTTCACAGGATAATTCATCTTATTCTTTGCCAATGCCATAATTCAAAGACATCGATTCTTTGGTCTTCCTTCCTCATGTCTAGCTTTTGTATGCATTTGATGCAATTGAAAACACAATGACTTGCATGAGAAACATCTTCATTCTCAAGGTGATTTCTTTCCATCTTAGCACTTTTTGGTTTTGCCTAATGCAAAACATCATTTAATTTCTTTTTAATATAGAATTTATTGGGGGCTCTTACAGATCTTACAGCATTCAATACATCATCCGTATTAAGCACACTGGTGCACATGTTGTCACATTCATTTCCAAATATTTTCTACTTGAACCCCCGGCATAAGTTTCCCCCTTTTTCTATTTTTTTTTAATTCCAGCTCCCCATATTCCCCCTCTCCCTTTCCCTCCCACATGAATCCCTAATAATTTACAAATTGTTATTATCTCTTCATATCATAAACTGTCCAATGTGGGGCTGAGCCCCGGTGGCGTAGTGGTTGTGCGCGGGACTGCGGCCCACTGGGACGGAGGTTCAATTCCAGCAGTGGGGCTGGGCCTCCTACTCCCACCGCCGGAGAGCAGTGATGCCCCCCCCCAAAAAAAAACTGTCCAATGTGTCACCCTACCCACCCCCCGCCATCCGCACACCAGAGAGGAGGTCACATGTAGATCCCTGAAATTAGTTCCCACTTTTAACTCAACCATCCCTCCACCTTCCCAGTGTCACCACTCCCCCAACTAGTCCCAAGGGATCATCTATCATAAGTTCCCCATGTTTCCGACTCCAGTGTACATCCCCCGGTCTAGCTGAATCTGTCTGGTTGAATTTGAATCATGATAGTCGGTGGACAGAAGCATTTGAGAACCAGAGGAAATTTGCACATTTCATTGCTACTACACTGTACCTTGACTGGCTCATCTCCTCACTGCAACCCCTCTGTAGGGGGTTGTCACTTCACTTATTGATGGGTATTGGGTCCTCAATATGAACTCCCCCTCCTTTATAATGATATAATTTTTAGGTCTTTGATGTTTGATATCGGATCCCTTTGACACCTCGTGGTCACCCAGCCTGTTGTGCTTCTTTCATGTGGACTTACTTCTTAGCTAGATGGCTGCTTGTTTACCTTCAAGCCTTTAAGACTGCAGACGCCACATATTTTGAAAGCCAGGCACCACTATTTGCTTATGCACATTTGCTTATTCACATATTTGTTTTCAGTGATCATGTCAGGGAGGTGCACATCATGGAATGCCAATTTAATACAACAAAATGTTCTTGCACTGAGGAAGTACCTGAGTGGAGGTCCAATACCTATCTGCTGTCCTAATTCTAACTCTATCAGTATATGCATACTGATCTATTTCTCCATCGTCATATATGAATATATGCACCTATGTACATGCCTGTATTTAACCTCTATAAATGCCCCTTATGCCCTAGTTCTTTTCTCTATTTCCCTATACCTCCTCCTGTCCCATCATCATGATCAACCTCCATTTGGGTTTCATTATTTTCTCGCTGTTACATTAGTCTTGATTAATCCCTATCAGACCTCCCACATCCATCCCACCGCCAACCCTGAACCACCTGCTACCCCCCCCCCATCCCTGGGTTGGCCAACACCCCCCCACACATATCCACCCTGGTACCATCAGTCTCATCCCTAGACTGCTCATCTAGCCCACCCCATCCAGATAGACCTGCAGAGAAAACAACATGCTCAAAAAAAGGGTATCCCAAAATGAAGCAACCAACAAAAATGAAAGCATCAACAAAAAGAACCCCATATACACCTACATGCAAAAATACAAAGATAATAACAATACAAAAACCTGCAAATAGTTTGTTGACCTCCAGGAGTGTATCCTTGTTGAGTAGGATGGGACGCCACACTCTGGCCACAAAGTATATCTTTGGTGCTCCATCTGGAGCTTCATGCTCTGTCACACACCCTTAGTTTTTTGGTCATGGTGTGGTTGGGTCAGACAGGGTATAATCCTGACCCTGTTTCTCCGTTAGTGACCTCGAAAGGCCTTGAGTGAGTAAGGGTAGCTGTATTCCATATTGGGGCTAGCCATATGGTCTTCTTTGTATCTCCTGTTCTGAGTGGGAATATCATCCTGAAGGCTCGGTGGGCCTGGATTTACTTCATTCTGTCTTCCTCCCCCTTCATTTGTTCTTGCGTTCTCTGATCTGGCATATCTCTCTCCCCGAGCTGCAGCTGCAGTGCTGACCTCCAAGACAAACTCCCCTGGGTGAGAGGCAGCTACCCCTGTATTTGGAATTGGGGTTAGGCTCTCAGACCTCTCCACTGGTTCTCCGCTCGATTGTGTCATGCTGCATTCACATCTGGGAACACCATATTTAAGTTTGGATCCTCTTTTCCTGTGGAGATACAAAAAATACACTCCCCTTGGGAGGGTTAGTGTCCCATTCCCTCCCTACATCACACCATCTGACCCCCCACCTCCCGGCGTCCCACCCTAGTTGGCTACTATATGTAGCCCTGGATTTGGTCTACCCCCTGCTGTACTACCTGGGTCTTCCCCCAGGACTTTCTGTATACTGTAGATTTTTCCTGATGCCGCTTTTGCATTTTTAAAATTATTATTAAGCTTACCTCAGCAGACTCATTGTACCCGCTTGGCTAACTTCACTTAGCATAATTCCCTCCAGTTCTTCCCATGCGGAGATGTGCTTCACATATTCATCACTACTTTTCGGTGATGCATAGTACTCCATTGTATGTATGTACCACAGCTTTTTAATCCATTCATCTGTTGATGGAAATTTGGACTGCTTTCAACTCCTTGCAATTGTGAACTGTGCTGCGGTGAACATTGGGGCACAGATGTCTGGTCGTGAATTGTTGCTTGCCTTTTCTAGGTATATGTCCAGTAGGGGGATTGCTGGGTCATATGGTAGTTCAATTTCTTTCTGTTTTAGATATCTCCAAATTGATTTCCATAGTGGCTGTATATACTTACAAGTCTACCAGCAGTGGATAAGAGTCCCTATCTCCCCACAGCCTCTCCAACACTTGTTACTTTCTAATATTTTGAATTGGGCTATTCTTGAGGGTATTAGGTGGTATCTCATTGTTTTGATTTGCATTTCTCTTATGGCTAATGATCGGGAACATTTTCTCATATATTGATTGGCCATTCTGATTTCTGCCTCTGTGAAATGTCTGTTCGGTTCCTTTGCCCACCTCCTCAGTGGGCAATTAGTTTTTCTCATTTTGGAAGCTCTCAGGGTATTGTAGATTTTAGTCATAAGGCCTTTATCTGAATTGTCATTTCTAAAGATGTTTTCCCAGTCCTTCTGCTCTCTTATTATTCTCTTGGTGAATTCTTTCGATGTACACAGATGTTTTTATCTTCAGTATATCCAACTTGTGTATTTGTGCCTCCTCTGTGGTTGTGTCCGTCTCTATCTCTGATAGCCTGTTTAATCCCAGTACCAGTGTTCTCAGGTTGGTCCCAATTCCCTCATTGATGGCCCTAATAGTTTGAGGTTTTACTTCAAGATCTGGAATCCACCTTGAGTTTATTCTAGTGCGTGAAGTGAGGTAAGGGTCTTACTCCATTTTTTCCACACCACATGTTGAAAAGGGCATCTGTTTCCCATTTGATATTTTTGGACCCTTATCAAAGATCAGTTGTATGTAGACTGATGTTTTTATTTCTGGATTTTCAGTTCTTTTCCATTGGTCTGAGTATCATTATACTAATACTATGCTGTTTTGACCACTGTGGCTGTATAGTATGTGTTAAAATCAAGTAAAGCAAACCCTCCCATGATGTCCTTTTTCTTGAGGAGTTCTCTGCTAATTCTGGACTTCTCCCTTTTCATATAAAGTTGAAAATCATTTTTTTTCATTTCTTTGAAGAAGGATGAGGGCAATTGTATTGGTATTGCATTAAACGTAAATAGTGCCTTGGCCTACTTGGCCTATAGTGCCTTGCCTCTACTATATTGAGTCTTCCGCTCCATGAGCTTGGGATATTTTTCCATTTATTGAAGTCATTTTTGATTTCTTGTAATAGTGTTATGTAATTTTCATCATATAGATATTTTGTTTTTTTAGTCAGGTATAATCCCTAGATATGTCACTTGGAAATTGTGAAGGGTACCTCTTTTTTTAATCTCCTCTTCTATGGTCTTATCTGATGTATATAGCAGCCCAATGGACTTCTGATTGTTAATCATGTATCCTGCCACCCTGCCATACTTCTCTATTGTTTCTAATAATCCCCTTGTGTAGCATTTGGGGTTTTCAATATATAAAATCATATCATCTGCAAATAATGATAATTTCACCTCTTCTTTACTCAGGCGAATACCTTTGGTGTTTTTTTCTTTGCCTTATGCTATTAGCTGAAACCTCCAATATAATATTGAATAGGAGTGGATACAAGGGACATTCTTGTCTGGTCCCCTTTTTCAGTGGGATAGTGTTTGTCTTTTCTCCATTGACTATCACATTGCCTGTTGGTTTTTCATATATCGTCTTGGGGAATTTTCCTTCTGTTCCTATCTTCTGGAGTGTCTTAAACAGGAATTGGTGTTGGATATTGTCAAATGGTTTTTCCTGCATCTATTGATATTATCATGTGGTTCTTACAGTTTTTCATGTCAATGTGGCAAATGATTCGTATGTTGAACCACCCCTGCATTCTGGGTATGAACCCCACTTTGTCGTGGTGAATTATTTGTTTTATATACTTTTGTATTCTATTGGCCATTGTTTTATTAAGGATTTTTGCATCAATATTCATTAGGGATATTGGTCTATAGTTCTCAATTCTTGTGGGATCCTTGCCTGGTTTTGGTATCAGTTATACTGGCTTCATAGAAGCAGTTTTGGAGTTTATCATCTTTTTCTATGCTTTGGAAGAGATTGTGTAGAATTGGTATCAATTCCTACCTGAATGCTTTGTAGAATTCACCTGCAAAGTCATCTGGTTCAGGTGATTTTTTTGTTGGTAATCCCTTGATAATCTTGTATATTTCTTCTATTGTTATGGGCCTGTTAAGATTCTTGGCCTCCACTGGGGATAATCTAGGGAGAGATTGTTTTCCCGATAATTTGTCCCTGTCTTGCAAGTTTTTGAATTCATTGGAGTAAGATCCTTTGTAGTACTGTGTACTTATCCTTTTGATATCATTAGGGTCAAGTGGTAATATCCCCTTTTTCATCCCTTATTCTTGCTATTGATATTTTGTCCCTCCTTTCTTTGGTTAAGTCTGCCAGAATCTTGTCAATTTTATTAATGCTTTCAAAGAACCAACTTTTAGCAGCATTAACTTTTTCCATTGGTTTCTTATTTTCCCTCTCCTGAATCTCAGCCCTGATTTTTATTATTTGTTTTCTTTTGCTATTAGTGGGATTGTCCTGCTGGCTATGCTGTAGTCATTGTAAATTCTGTGCCAACATATCAGTTATGAGATGTTCTTCCTTTTTCAGGTGTGCATGTATTGCTATATAACTTCCTTTGAAGACTGCCTTTGCTGTATCCCATAAGTTTCGATATGATGTGTTTTCATTCTCATTGGTTTCTGTAAATTTTTTAATTTCATCTCTGATCTGGACCAGTATGCACTCCTTTTGCAGTAGAGAATTATTCATTCTCCAATTATTTTCTATAGTTTTTTTCATCTTCCTTTTGTTAATTTCCAGCCTTATGGCACAGTGGTCTGAGAGAGAGTTCTGTATGATATCAATGTACTTAAATTTATGTAGATTTGCCTTATGTCCCGGCATGTGGTCTATCTTCAGTAAAGTTCCATGTGGGAATAAAAAGAATGTGAATTGTTTTTTATTTGGATGAAAAACTCTATAGATATCTACCAAGTCAAATTGTTTAATTGTAGTGTTTAGATCGCTAACCTGCTTATTGAGTTTCTTTCTCTGTGCTCTTTCTTTCTTAGAGAGTGGTGTGTTGAAGTCACCCACTGTAATTGTTGAGGCTGTAATTTCTTTTTTCATCTATTGGAGTATTTGATTTATGTATTCAGTGGGTCTCTTATTCAGGGAATATATGTTTAAAATGCTTATCAGATCATTGTCAACCCTTCCCATGAGCAATATACAGTGTCCCTCCTTATCTCTTTTTATGGTTTGCACTTTGACGTTAATTTTATCTGAGATTAGGATTGCTACCCCTGCTTTTTTTGAATTGCCATTTGCCTGGTATATTTTTCTCCAACCTTTGATTCTCAATATATTCTTTTTTTCTGTCATCTTAAACTGTGTCTCCTGTGTCAGCAGATTGAAGGGTTGCGTTTTCTAAACCAGTCTATTAATCTCTGTCTCTTAAGGCCTGGATTCAATCCACTGATATTCAGGGTTATTACATCTATCTGTACACTC
This sequence comes from Nesogale talazaci, assembly GCA_004026705.1. Lineage (NCBI taxonomy): Eukaryota > Metazoa > Chordata > Mammalia > Afrosoricida > Tenrecidae > Nesogale > Nesogale talazaci. The sequence continues at coordinate 39,608 of PVJH01004957.1, forward strand.
TGTGCTGTCATTTTATCGCTCATGGGTTGGGTGTTTTTCTATCTCCATGGGTTGTGTCCATGTCTGTTTGTAGTTCATGCTTGCCTTTCTTCCATCCCTGAGCTAGAGTTATCTTGGGGCCTGTTATCCCTTTAATGGTTTCTGGGTAATGTCATTCTGTGTGTCAGTCTCTTGTGTGTACTTCGTGATTGCTGTTCTTTTTCCCCTGATGTGTTGGTGAGGATCCTTTTAGCTGGGTTCCTTTTAGCATATTCTGTGAGATTTTCCTTGTCTTGAAAGATTTTCACTTCTCCATCAATTTTGATAGATAATTTGACTGGATAGAGTATTCTTGGTTTTGCATCGTTTTCTTGCAATTTTCAGAATATGCTGCTCCACTCGCTCCTTTTTTTCATAGTTTCCATTGATAGGTCTGAGCATATTCTTATCTGTTTGCCTTTATATGTGATTGCCCATTTTTCCCTAGCTGCTCTCATAATTTTCTCCTTTTCCTCGTCATTAGGTAGTTTAACAATGATCTGTCCTGGTGTTTTCTTCTTGGGGTTCAGTCTAGCCAGCATTCTTTCAGCCTCCTGGATGGTTGTCTGGTTTTCTTTCATTAAGCTAGGGAAGTGTTCCTGCACTATTTCATCACTATTTTGGATGTTGGTTTCTTTGATTCACCTTCCTCCACTAGGCTGATAATTCTAATGTTATTTTTTTTTCACAGCATCACACAGAATTCTGATGTTTTTTTCTAATACTTGCTAGATTTGTCTCCCATTTATTGATTTCTACTTGTAAGTCCTCTTGGTTACTGATCCTGTTCCCTGCCTCCTCCATTCTCTGGGTGAAATCGGAAAGCTTACTATCAGTTTTTGTTAGCTCTTTCCTTAGTTTTTTGATTTTCCTTTGGTGCATGCCCTTTATCTCCTTTATCAATTCTTCCTTCTTCTCTAAAGCTCACTCATGACCTGCATATGTCTTGGCAATATTCTGAAGATGTCTTTATGTGTTTAATCAATCTCCACAGTTTCTATGACTGCCATCAGGTCCAGCTGGTCATCTTGCATTGGAATTAGTTTCTATTTTCTTGACACTGTGGAAGTAGCTGGCTGTTTTTTATTTGATTTAGTCAAATTAGTTGGCATTTTTGAAGCCCTGATCTCTCTTTCAGAGGTTGATTTTGAATTATAGCTTCCCTCAGGTCACCTCACCAACTGTTTGCAGCTGGGAACATTGCGGGTCTGATGGAGAATGTTAACTGACTGCAGGTGTGTGGGTTTAGTAGGGAATGGATTGGAGATTGGGTGATCTGTTCCTGGCCAGGTGAACTTCCCTCAGATAAGAGGGGAAATCCTCTAGATGTGCAAGAAGCCCCTGGCAGCTTAATGGCGCCTGGTTGTGGGCCTGGCCGACTATTCCAATGGGGACAGAAATCTCTCGGGATGAGGAAAGGGAGGTCCAGGACCCTGTAGCGTGTCTGCACGGGACCCTGGGTTCCCTGAAGTGGGGAGGACTGGCTGGTGATTTGCTCAGGCGCCTATGCAATGCGGACCTCTCTGCCTGCGGTTGTGGCGCAGGCAGCCTGAGCTCCACCGCTAAACAAACGGCAGCTTCGGTGCCGGGCCGAGTGCAGACGTCCGTGGGGAGTGCGGGCTTGCAGTTCGTGCCTGCTTCCAAATCAAATGAGAGCTCTGAACTTTCCTGAGAGTCAACCAACCAATGCGAGAACCCCATCCTTCCCCAAGTCACCCCCACTCTCCAATCTCCAGGAGCTCGGGACGTGAGCTCCCTATCTGGCTACCATCTTGGATTGCGGTAAGTCGCTTTTTAAATTTTCTTCCTCCCTTTTCCGTGTTGGGTTAGGTACTATCCTGAGTTTTATACAAATTTGACCACTTGCTACTCACAAGAACTTTGATAAGGGGTGGTATGGACATTACGAGGGAAAAATTGAAGAAAAACTAACATGAGAAAGGTTCATCAATGATCTCATGTCAGTAATTGTAGTTACATAGTCATAAACCAAGGAGGTATGGTTTCATGTGTTTCTCTCTGACCTATGCATACTCTCTATAACATTCTACAGGGAGGTGGTGCTTTTAAAAAAGAAAGGAATCTCTCTTGTTATCTTCATCTTCCCCTTCCCCACGGCATCTAAAAGTTAATTCTGAAGATTAGTTGTAAATCTAACTTTTTAGACCAACCCAGCACTGAGAGATATCTCCTAATGGAAAAACAACGTGTAATCAGCCATTTAAAATTCATGAAACTTATATCTTCCTTCTCTGAAGATGAAGCCAATGATCTCAGTCTCGAGGTTAAATCTGAGGTAATCTCAGATGAGAGTGCTTCAAGAGAGTTGAAATCAGTTAAGAATTTAATGTAGAGTCTGTCATTCACCCTCAGGATAATGACCTTTGTAGATGGTCCAAAAGCCAGAAATGAGATCTTTCTGAAGTCCAAGCTTCAATAACTCCCTTAAGGCCAGGTTGTACTTTGGGGTTGAGCACAGGATTAGTCGATGAATTATAAATTGGATATGTGTCACTTAACAAATAAACAGAATGACAACATAAATATGATTCACTCTTCATAGTGATGTTTTGAATAAACATGCTCTCTGGTTCAGGGAACCTGGGATCCAGGACAGGTTTTATCATCCACTGAGGTCTGGTAGAAAAATTTCGTTTAAATTGACATGAAGCAATGGAGGTTTTATGGCCTATAGTTTCAGTTAAAAATATAGAAAATAGAACTAAAATATTTGTTGTTATCTTATTCTAAAATGGATCTCCTTTACCTTTGGCATAATTCTGGAATGACAGCAATCTTATGTAAGTGACAACACTCTAATTATATTTAGCATGATTTAAGACAGGAAATCTTACTAATTTTAAGAAATAAAAATGCCTGGCATAGTTGGTTCACACTAAATTGAATTGCCTTGTTCTTGGTCTTTCTGTAAGGGTGTGTTAAGTTTTCATTTTAAAAGAATTCAGAGAATTCTTTTCTAGGATCACATAAGGGCCTATACTCTGAAAAAACTCCTTGGCTTAGAATTAGCAAAAGCAGTTTCTTCTCCCTTGCCTCAACCCCTAACATCTTTCCCACCCCTTATCCTTCCCCTTCTCTGGTTAGGTACTAGCTAGAATTTCTAGCATTACACAAGGACCTATATTCTGGTAGACATGCATGTAAATTCCTCTTTATATAAATGCTAGTTTTTTGTTGTTGCTATTGCTACTTTTGTTGTTTTTTAATGTAAAAATGAGATGTGGAGTCTAAACATCTGCAAAAGATTTTTTTAACATTTTTGAGTCCTTCTACTATCTAGTTATTGAGCTTACCCAAGAATGAATTATCTGAATGAAACCAAAGACCATGAAGACCATCTACTAAAATTCATAGATAATGAAGATGGCAAAATTCAGGCCCATGGGGACTGAATAATTTATCCAAATGATCAGATCTCTTGCTTCTCAGGTCACTGTTCTCTCCTCTTTCCACTTTCCAGGATTCTTCTTCCTCAAAATTAACTGATTCCATTCAGGCATTCAATTTGTTCCAGAGAAAAACAGTACAGAGATTAATAAAACTTAGACATTTCCTCTAGATACTTTCAAATTGTGGGAAGTCAGAAAGATAGTTAAACTTCACAGTCAACATAAATGCATTCAGGAAACGTATAGAAGAATGAGAGGACACAGAAACAGCCGACCTTGCCACAGGCACTCAAAAAGCATCCCCCAGGGAGTGACATGGAGCCTAAAGAACACTGGAGCATAAAGACGACTGTGTCCAGTGAAAACGTTTGCTTGTATGAGGAGGCATACAAAATTTGTTTTGGGATATTGGAAGCCAAAAAAAAAATAGCAACAGAGTTGGTGCCTATCTAGAAACTGGCAACACTAGTGGTTTTGCTTAACCCTAGGACTTTCGGGAGACTGGTGGGAATTGAGGCTTAAGATAGGACTTCAGGGCCACTAAAAAAGATCCTTCCCCAGGCTTGTCCCTCTGCTTCCCTGTGGTGCAAACAGTTAATACCCTGACTGTTAGCTAAAAGGATGACAGTTCAAATCCAACCACAGGCATCTTATTCAGATAACCAGCCAATGAAAGCCCTTTGGCATAAAGTATGCCACCAGGCAGTTTGTTCTAGTCTATCTTAATCTACAAGCGTTGCTGAAACCGGGCCAACCTTGCTGGCATTCGATTTATCCCTTGCATAGCCTGCAGCACAACAGCAATAGACAAACCAGCACCCTGTAACAAACTGACAGACAAGGGGCAGTGGTGGAAGTTAGCCAAGTAGAAATCGGGAGACGTGTTCTGGGCCCAGGGAGACGATCAAGCAGGTACCTCAAGGCAAGAGGGTGACTGACTTGTTCAATGTAGCAACGGGAAGACAGTGAGCTAGAGTGGTGAGCAGCAGAGAGTACAAGGTAGTCAGGAATGCTCAGCGAACAAGACTCTTTGGCAGGTAGATGAATGAGTAAATAAAAATTCGTGTTCTAAATCTTTTAAAGAAAGAAAATCAAACTCTTAGAAAGGCAAGTCTACCCCCCCCACACACAGGGTTACCGTGAGTCGCAATGGACTGAACAGCAAGTGGCTTGTCTTTTACTCCTGTTGGCACCCCTTGTGCAATGGTGTGTGAGGGGGTAGAAGCAGGCGTCCTTATATTTCTTGAGATGACAAGGGGAGAATATAGATAATGGGTTGGGCGAAGGACATGTATTTATGTTTTTATGAATCACTTTCAACCTACAACATTCTTCTAAGAGCACAGTAAAGAAAATGGGCCATGGCTTAGGCAAGGCTGCTGCTTCTAATAGTCTGGAAATCCAACAGGGAGAGTGAGTTGTGTACACAAGCAACTGTAGTGTGTAGCTCAGTGCAGAAAGTGCAACAGGGTAAAAGAATCACAAACACTTGGTCCACCCGTCCATTTAGAGAGAGATCCTTGGAGCTGCTGCCTGTAGGCCTTTGTTAATGGACATTAAATAAATGCCTGCAGAGCAGAGGACAGCACCTCCACTGATTGGAAGCACTCTGCCCTGAGTGCTCATTGGTAATGGGCCATTTCCTGGGCCAAGCCTTCAATCTCCATAAAGTAGAATCTTCAGGGATATGGAGATTTCACAATTGTGATATCTTAATATTTAATGATATAGCAGGTGTGTTTTTAAAATTCTCTTTTCTCTTTGGAATAAATACCAGTGAGCTTAATTTATTTTTGGGAAAATTCTGGTGTGAGCACACCTCTTACAGGCACTAAATGTAATCCCCTTTCTCAGAATATGATCCTTCAAATCTCCTGTCTAGAATTAAATTTTGAAGAGTACCATAAAGGTGTTATGAACATTAAAATTATAAGGATTCACTTAATATAATTAACTTGACCCAAAGGGGGATGTTTGAGCCCAGAGATAACAGGTTTTCCTGTTTGAGGATAACGCGTTTTCAGGTATCGTATTCTATCCTGTAGTCTGTACCAGAAGGTGATTCTTCAGGAGTAAATGTTCCTTGAGCCCTAAGAAGGCTGTGTCCACAAGGCCAAGCCCAGGAGGGAAGTTAGGATTCATTTAAAAACAAAGTTCCAATAAATGGGAGGTGGAAGGAAGGTGGGGTAGAAAGGAAGAACAGATTACAAGGATCTACATTTAACCTCCTCCCTGGGGGACAGACAGCAGAGAAATGGGTGAAGGGAGACATTGGATAGTATAAGATATGATAAAATAATAATAATTTATAAATTATCAAGGGCATGGAGGAGAAGAAAGCAGGGCGGAAGTGGGGGAGATGAGGAGCGGATACCTGGGGCTCAAGCAGAAAGCAGTGTTTAGAGAATGATGAGGCAAACAAATATACAAATGGACATATGTGTGGATTGTGATAAGAGTTGTACGAGTCCCCAACAAAATGACTTAAGCAAAATAAATAAAAATAAAAACAGCTCCCCTGAATCATTTCATTTCTATGATATGTGTTAAGAAGGGGGTCTCTTTAAGAAAATGAGAAAAGGACCCCTTAAAGTGTATGCTGGGATAAAGGAGATGGATCTTCTTTTATGTCATTAAGAAACTGAGAAAGGTTCATCTGATGACATATTACATACTCATTGTAGATTGATTAAATAAATAAAATTATTTATTTTTTAAATACTTTTATTGGGGGCTCTTATATCTCTCATCACTCTTTATGACCGCAGCTAGAGGGCAGGCTCTATATTAATGGTTTAGTCCACATTACATTAATTGTGTAGCCCATATTACATTCAAAGAAAGAATATGAAAGAAACTCTATCTCAGGGCTGAGCCCCGGTGGCGTAGTGGTTGTGCGCAGGACTGTGGTCCACTGGGATGGAGGTTCAATTCCGGCTCCCAGGAGCAAAGGCTGGGCCTCCTACTCCAACCACCTGAGGGCAGTGATGCCCTCCTTCCCAAAAAAAGAAAAAAGAAATTCTATCTCCCTCCACTTCAGAGAGGTTGCTTTCTCTTTTCGTGCATTCACGTATCCTTCAGTCTCCATTGTGCTGATCATCTACGATGAGCCAGGTTCTGCACTGGGTGCTGTGGATAAAGAACTGAAGAAAACCAAACCCTTCTCTCAGGAATCCTGCTTCCTATTTCAAAATCGAATGTTTTTTATTACAACACACTATCTGAGAGAGTTGAAGAGAACCTCTGCCAACCAGCCTGGAGTAAAAACTCACCTAAAAACTATTTATACTCTGGCAGAGTCTCCACTCAGAATGTTCTACCATTTAGTTGATTCTGACTCATAGTCATCCTAGAAGGGCAGATTCGAACTGCTTTTGTGGGTACTTGAAGTCACAATTCTTTTTAAATTCATAAGAGGTGCGGGCAGATCAAGATGACCGTAAAACTCAGTGCTGTGAGGTAGGGAGAGGCCAGCCATGTCTTTATTCTCCATCTTGTTTTTTATTTTATTTTTTCTTTCTAATTCTGATACCGTCCATTCTTTCCATGGCATTATCTACTTTTCCATGATTTGAAAATCCATTGCATTGGTCATACAAAACCCACAGCCCATACTCATGATTATATGATTTAACTAGTCAAGTAACTGGCGACAACTTGGACCAAGACAAACTTGGAGAAAACAGGATACCTTTCAAGGTGTTGTTTGTTGTTAAGTGCCATCCTGTTGGCTCAAATCCGTAGCACAATGAAGGAAATGCTGCACAGTACCATGTGATTTTCACAATGGTTCCTATGTCTTAACCCATGGATGCAGTCACTGGGTTCATCCATTGGGCTGACGACCTTCCTCTTTCTTACTGCCCTTCGACTTTACCAACCATGATGTCCTTCCTCTGACTGGTCTCTCCTGACAACACATCCAAAGTAAGACAAAGACTCACCATCCTTGCCTCCAGGAGCACTCTGGCCTTACTTCCGCCAACACAGATCAATTTGTCCTTTTAGCAATTCGTGGTACTTTCAATAAGCTTCTCCAGCACCATGATTCAAAATACACCCATTCTCCTCTGGTCATTCTTGTTCAGTGTCCAACTTGACAATGCTGTAATGGCAAATACTATGGCTTGGGTCAAGCATATTTTAGTCCTCAAAACAATATCTAAGAAGTTTTGTGCAGACGATTCACTCAAGACATCCTTTGATTTCTCTTCTGTGGTTTCCAAGAGCATTGCTTTGGATTTAAGCAAGACAAAAATCTTTGACACCTTCAACTTTTTTTTCTCCATTCATGATGTTACCTATTGGTCCAGTTGTGAGGATTTGGGCCTTCCTTACATTGAGCTTCAATCTATACTGAAGGGTGTAATTCTAGATCTTCATCAGCAAGTGCTTCAATTCCTCCTCACTTTCAGAAAGCAAGGCTGTGTGTCATCTATATACTGAAGGTTATTAATAAGTCTACCTCTAATCCTGATGCACATACTTCTTCATAAAATCCAATCTCACTCATGATTTTCTAAGTATACGGATTAACACATGTATGGTAAAAAGATACACTCCTGACACACCTTTCATGATTTTCAACTATGCATTCCCTTTTTCTGTCCACACAACTACCTCCTGATCTGTATACCAGTTCTAAATGAGCACGATAAAGAGGACTGGAATTTCCATTCTTCACCAAGTTATCCACAGTGTACTGTAGTCCACACAGTCAAATACTTCACTTAGTCAATGAAACACAAGTAAACATCTTTGCTTTCATCTCAGATCCATCTGACCTATTATAAATCCAACCTGAATTCCTGGCAGCTCATTGTCAATGTACTGCTACAACCACTATTGGATGATCTTCAACCAAATTGTACCTTCATGCAATATTAGTGATATCTTCATGTAGTTTGAGCATTCTGCTGGGTCACCTTTCTTTGGAGAAGGGAATATGGATTTATTCCAGTCAGTTGACCATGTAGTTGTCTTCCAAATTTCCTGGTGTAGATGAGTGAGGACTTCCAGTGTTTATTCAGCTTGCTGAAATATTTCAATTGCTATTCTATCAATTGCTGGAGTCTTGGTGTGGGCTAATGCATTCAGTGCAGATTTGAACTTCTTCCTTCAGCACATTGGTTCTTGATTATATTTGTTCTTGAAATGGTGACTTGTTTACTAGTTCTTTTTGGCACAATGACTATTTCACTTTTTCTTGGTGCTTCCTGCATCAACCAATGTTTTTTCCCCTAGAATCTTTCAAAATCACAACTTGAGGTTTGATTTTCTTTTTTTACTGAGTTCTTTTAGTTTCAGATATACTGAGTTTGTTCTTCCCTTAGGCTTTTCTCCTTACAGGCCCTCGCACATTCCATCATAGTATTTGAGTCTGTCTTCTCAAACTGCCCTTCGAAAATTCCTATTCAGCTCTTTGACTTTATCAATTCTAACATTTTCTTGCTTTAGTCCCTCTCTGCTTAAGAGTAGGTTTCAGAGTCTCTTCTGACATCTGTTTTCATCCTTTCTTTCTTTCCTGTCCTTCTAATGACCTTTTGTTTTCTTCAGGAATGAAGGTCTTGGTGTCCTCCCATGAGATCATCTGTCATTAGTGTTTAATGCATCTGTTCTTGAGATGTTCTTGATATTCAGATGAGATAGACTAAAGGTCATATATTAGCTCTTGTGGGCTTGTTTTCATTTTCTTCAGCTTTATCCTGAACTTGCAAATGAGGAGTGATTGATAGTCCGTACCACAGTTGGACCCTGCTGCTTATATCAAGCTTCTCCCTAATGTCTCCCCACAAATGAAGTCAATTTGATTTCTGTGCTTTTCATCTGGAGAAGTCCATGAGTATAGTCACTTTTTTTGTGTGTTGCTGAAGAAAAGGTATTTGCTGTAAACGGTCATTGGTTTTGCAAAATCATATCATTCAATCTCCAGCTTTGTGTCTATCATAAACTCCAAATTGCCCAATTACTGCTCCTTCCTTATTTCCAATGTTTGCATTCTCATCACTATCAATGTATCTTGATTAAATGTTTAATCGATTTCTGATTGAAGTCATTGGTAGAATTCTTTAAATTTTTCATCATTAGCTCTTGTGATTGATGCATAAAGTTAAATAATATTTATATTAATTAGAATTCCTTGACGGTGGGTAGATATGATCTAATTGCAGATAGCATTGTACTTCATGATGAACTTAGCAAAATCCTTTCTGACAATGGATGCCATTTCATTCCTCTTGATTGTGTTATGCTGGGCATAATAAATCATATGATTTTCTGAGTCAAAGGGGCCAATACCAGTCAATTTGACTTCATTTCTGCTATCAAATGTTCAGTTGTCCCACTCTGCCAACAAGTCTCCTGACCAAAGGCACTCTACTCTCTCGCTCCATGGGCTCAAAAGCCCACCATAGCCATATCAAGTTGGTTTTTGGTTCTTGTCATCATGCGTGTTCTCATGCTCCTACATTTCAGATGCTCTCAACACAGGGAGAGCTCAGGCATGAAAGATGTACTATGATCCAGGGTCTTCTTTTCATTGGTCCTAAGGTCTCCCCTGACTGTAGGATGGGTCCTTTTAAACTTAGGAAGATGACAAAACTGATCAATCCTATAGATAGACCAATCACCTCGTTTGCATGGTAATTAACCAATTAGTATATGAAGTTTACATACCTTGTTTGTATGTTAAATTGTTCATGCTTTTCCTAAGGGTGTGGTCTAGTCACTTATCAAGACAGAATTACAAGCTTAGAATGAGAGAGTCTCTATATAAGGAGAAATCCCCTACTCTGCACTACTTTCCACTGAGTCACTTTTACATCGTGACAAACTCATGTGTGTCATATTAGACCTGTGTGTCCTATAGGATTTTTAGTGGCAGATTTTTCAGAAGCAGATTGCTACACAATTTTTTGGAACACTCAATCACGCTAGCACAATGATAATATACTCTATAATGCAGGGTAGTGATTTTGACATTATAAAATTTGGTGTCAGACCAAGTTCTCCACCAACTATCTGTATGATTGCACACACACACAAACCATCTTACATATTTTTCTTGATTTTATTTTCTAAATAAAATTGTATTATGTAGTCAGTGAAAGTTTACACAGCAGATTAGATTTTAATTTAAAAATTTCTATACAACTTGTTCATGACATTGGTTGCAATCTTTTCAATCTAAAGGAAAACATAAAAAGATAAAATACAGAAAAAAATGATGGCAACATATTACAAATGTGCTTGACAATGGATGAATGTATGGATTGGCAAAACAGCTGTAACAGCCCCCAATAAAGTGATTTTTTAAAATGGGTTAAAAAGAATAGAAATGATAAAATGTTAATAAATTCACTTTCTAATGCATTCTGCCAGTGAGCTTGAGTTTTCACGTCCCTGACCAATATTGAGGGTATTCAGTAGAGACTTATCTCCCATGGTGACTTTGAAAATGAAATTTGGGCTTTTACTGACATCCATAGACTTATGCAAACAGCAGCTCAGAACTTAAGCTCTAATCTTGTATGTTATTATTTATAATCCTTGTATCAGATAGGCTGATGTGTTTCTTCCATTGTGACCTTAGCTGTCACCTCCCTTAGATAGCTACTTGTTTTATGACAAACCTTTAAGACCCTAGATTATATTTTTTCTGATAGCTGGGCACCATCTGTTTGTTTGTTTTTCCACCACGCTTTTCTAGAGCACTTGTATCTTCATTGATGCATCATGAGGGTTTGTAAGTTAAAGCTTACACTGGATTGCCAGCTCCAACTCCATTCTTACATATAGATATATACGTGTTTTGTAGATATATATGTGTTTTGTATCTGAAGTATATATGTGTGTGTGTATTCATATAGCTGAAGTATATATGTATGTGTATTAATAATTATATATTTATATATGTATACTTATCTGATTTAATAGTAACATGATCAGTTTTATGAGAAATACTATAAATGACTTCCATAAAGCCTTAAATAATTCTAATAATGCATTTTTTAAAAAATCAAACTCATTTAATAACCTTTGGTGTAGAATTTAGAATATTGTTGAGATAAGATGAATATTGGAATGAGGCTTTTTTTAGACGAAATGACACAATACACCTTAAAAATGTAAGTGGTTGAATTCTGTTTTTTAAAAAAAGTAAATGTCATACAAAAGATATAAAGTTGAATAGCACTTATCCATTATGGTTAAATAGCCTTAATTTGCCTATTATTGGGCAACTTCAAAGGCAAGAGGTTTTAATTGAAGTCCAGTGATCATAGCCTCCCTCTTCTTCTCTCTCTAGAGCACTGCAGCTTTCAGACTGAAAGAGTAGGTTCATTCCTTTAATCTGCAGTAGGTGTGTTTAAGGTGAAGTCTGTTCATTTAGTGGGTTTTTCACCTGCGATCTTTCTGGTCTGGCCTATGCATATATGTTGTCTGCCTTGAGCAGAAAAGATCTATAAAGTTCAGGTAACCTATAGTGTGGCCCTGGGTCACCAAGAGATGAAAAGAAACTCAGTTACATTAGCCATAAACTAGTCAGATTCTCACCTGGCAGGTCTCATACAACAGGGGATCCTAAGGGCTATGTCAAGCATTTCCCTCAAGGGCAAGCTGCCTACCCTTCCAACAAAGGTGATATCATCTTCTTTGAGAAAGACACAGCTCCTTCCCTCTTGGTCACAAGTCTCCACTGGAGAGTATTGTACATTGAACATCAATGTAGAAGTGTCCCTGCCGACAGTAAGGTGTTGCCATATGGCATGGACTCTTTGACCTTCTCCTACTCCTCTTTTAATGAGAAGCTGTCCCCAGCTGAGGTGCATCTCTGATGGATAAGCGGTCTTTGTGATATACAAAAAGGGGAGTGTGAGGTGGGCTGTAGCATTAGATTGCTCCATTGCTTGTGAGGCTGGAATGATGACTGCTTGTGATGAGAACCACTGCCTGTCTTTCTCTTGGAGTTTGCCCATTTGGCAGTGGTCTCATGCAATGGTTCTCTAAAAAAGTAGCTTTTTTTACATGCTTGGTTGCTTCCTATAGGAAATGATGATATGTGTAATTTCTTTCTTTTGTATGTGTGTGTGGCATCACTGCCCTGGTGGGAGTAGGAAGCCCAGCCTTGCTCCTGGAGAGCTGCTGCTGGATTTGAACCATCAACCCTGTGGACCACAGTCCTGCACACAACCACTATGCCATCAGGGCTCAGCCTGTAATTTCTTGTTAGCCTAAATTTTCATAATTATTTTCAGATGCTGGGATTAAAGATTCCAAGAAAGGAGAAAGTACTTTGACTAAGGAAGAGAATTAATAAAATATAGGACATGGGATCCAAGAAATATTTATTCCTTCTCAAGTATCCTCCCGAAGGAACAGAGGAAATCAGGGGGCACTATGTCAAATTTAGGTCCAATAAGTTGGTAAAAGTAGCAGAATTACTTCTCCTTTAGACCTCCAAAGACCAGACAGCTCACTGTTGCACTGCTTCATATGTTCATGGTCAGAAATAGTGGGAGTTCGTGCTGTCAAAACATTAGAGTCTGCTGTTGTGGGCATGAAGACAGAACAGGAGATGCTCTGAGCTGATTTATGAGAGGAGATCTATTCAAGAACTCCTGTGCCCTTTAGGCCTATCCCAGCATTGATAGTTCTGAAGTTGCTCTCTGAATATGAGGATACCTTCTTCCCCCAAAGTTGAGTTGCTGAGTTATCAAGATCTATAGGCTGCAGTTAAATTTTCTAGGTTCCAACTACCAAGTTATCCACCTCTTTTGAATGGTATAAATAAAAGTGGAAGCAAACCAAAAAACCTTTACTTTGGGAAGAAGAACAGACCAAAAATACACAATACCAAAGTGATATGTGTGTTTGGTGAAATCAAGGCTGGGCAGGATCTAGAGTTGATGGAGCTGCCCACCTGTCTGCTAAGAATCTTCCTCACGGAGAGAAAAGTTAACTGTCACATCACACTAAGGCCCAACTCGTGTTTCTGGCATAGAGTTTAGCCAAGGATCTTGGATCCCTGGTGACAAGATACCGTTTAGACCAGGCGTCATCAAACTAGAGCCTGTGGGTCGAACGAGGCCCACTGAAGACCTTTATCCGACCTGCAGGGTGTTTTTGCCACCCCTGTTGTCCTGCTTAGCAGCCAACTAATCCCAGGCCCACAGTGAATTTGTTCATAATTTTTTTAACTATAGTCTGGCCCTCCAGGGACAGTGAACTGGCCCCCTGTTTAAAAAGTTTGAGGGCCCCTGATTTAGACCAATGCAGCTTGTCAACCTGCCAAAAAAAAGATCCACTTGCAAATCCTATCTGTAACTGAAGTAATCATTGTCTTCTTGACCAATGGGATGGGCATAGTGAACAATCTCCTTCATTGATCTAGAGAGTTTTCTAAAGTCACAAATTTCCAGCATCCAAAGAGAGTGGTAGCCTTCCTTTGGTCAGATCTGGAATTGACACCAATATATAGAAGAAATGGGCCGGTAAAACCCTGTAAGATGCTGCCTGCTGATAGAATTAAGTCACAAACGAAGTAGGAAATGCTAGACTCATTGGGGCTCAATCTAACCAAGACCACAAAAGGAACAGCATCCCTGATGACTGAACTCCGCTACTTTACGCTTATGTCATAAACTAGCCATTCCACAAAGGTGGTGAATAATTAGCATTGTGTTTGACTGGGGTTAATAGAAACTCCAACAAAGTGACTTAGCCAAATAAGAAATTAATTTTCCTTACTTACAGGGTCAGACAGACACTGACTAGCTTCATATCTACAAGTCAGCAAATATATATGCTTCCTCCATTTCAAGGTGTCCGAGTACTGTTGATATCTGGAAACTCAGTCTCTGTGGTAGAAAATGCCTTGTATCTTGTAGAATGTTCAGCATCCCTCACCTCTACTGATCAGATGCCAGTAGCATTTTTGTGCTATTGAAATGCTGTGTCCCAAGGAACCTCATTAGGGATTTGGCTCCCAAGATTTTATTGTTTTGTTTTGTTTTGCTTTTATGGGCTTGCCACCTAGGCAGCTCCTAAATACCCAAATTATAGACTTCCTGAAGGAAAGCAGGTGTTCAGAATCATCCCTATCATTTGTACAAACAATTCCAGCATCGTGAGCTACCATGATCATGGAGGATGGTGGGAAATCTCCCAACTCAAAATCTACACCCCGAAATGCTGGACAACATCACGCAAGCCTTCCCAACATCTATAGCTTGAACCCTTTCCCTGCACACTGTGCCTCTTCAGATGACTAGCACACGTCTAAAAATCTGTGATAATAGCTTCATTTCACCACACACTAGTCTATCATTGCTTACTTAAATTTGTAATGTGCTGATAAATTCATTTTCTTAGTGGATAAGTTTCCACACCATTCTTTTTCTTTCTTTTAAGTGTTTGCTTGTAGTTGTTTTTAAGAAATCTCGGTTATTTACCATGTCAAGTTTCCCCCCTCCCCCCCGGTGGAGACTTTGATGTCATATAAACACTTCCTCAGGTGTTCTCTATAGGTTGTCAATATGATCAAAGACTTCATTCCATTCATATTGTACTTTGGCACTTCACGAGTGGTGTTTCTATAAGTAAAAACTTATTTGTGGATGCCTTTAAGTTTAGGGCACTAGCACAGAGAGAAAGAGAGAGAGAGAGAGAAACACTGCCATACAGCCTATTCCTAGCAATCCTATCGGGCAGAGTATAGTTTCTGAGCTTGTAAAATTGTCCAGGAAAACAAAGCCTCATTTTCATCCACTGGTGTGAACATTTTCTTCAAACTGCTAACCTTGTGGTTAGCGACCCAATGTGTAAACCCCTCTTCCATGAGGGCTTTCGGTGCCACCCATAGCCACCCTATGCACAACAGAACAAAACCCAGCTCAGGCCGCCACCATCTGCAGAACGTCTCTGCTGGAGACCATTGTCACAACCAACCGTGTCTTTTTGAGGGCTTTCCTCTCTTTTGCTGCCCTTGTACTTCGCCAAGCTTGATGTTTCTCTGCAGGGACTGATCTCTCTTGACAACAAGTCCAAAGCATGAAAGAGTCTTGCCCTCCTTGCCTCTAAGGAGTTCTCTGACCCTGCTTCTTTGCCTAGAGTCATTAATTCTTTATATATGTCAACCTGTAAAAAATAGCTCCATTCTTATAACTCTCAATCACCTCATGAAATAATTGTGATCAGGTAGTCCCCAACTGAAAACGCTACAAGAAACCCCACTTGCTGTTAGTAATAGGTACTATGTGGTACAGTGTAGTTTGCTGACATTATCACTCACAGATGTTTGCTCACAGGTGTGAAGTCTTATGGTCTGCTGTTTAAAATTACACCATATTTTAAAACATACTGATGAGTAAAAAATGCAATAATAATGCAAATCAATTAGAATCAATTTATGACAGGTTCTCGGGAATGGAACCTTGCCATCCATGGGAGGCTTGTGTACATCGATGCCATTTTCCTCATATCTCAGTTTATCTTTGGGAAACTGTCATGAGCTCTTCCTTTGAAGTATCGGGCTTTTCCCCATCCTAACTGATCTTCCCTAGTCTAGGAGCGCATTGCACCTTGGGTAACTAACATACTCTAGAGGAGGAGTTCTCAACCTGTGGGTCTCGACTCCTTTGGGACTGAAAACGACCCTGTCACAGGGGTCACCTGAGATCGTCGGAAAATACATACATATTTTACAATATAAAATTATATATTGTTTTGTGATTCACCACTGTGCTTTAAATATGTTTAGCCATGTTCAATTTGTAACAATGAAAATACATCCTGCCTATTAGATATTTACATTATAATTCATAACAGTAGCAAAATTACAATTGTAAAGTAGCAATGAAAATAATTTTGTGCTTGGGGGTCACCACAACATGAGGAAGTGTATGAAAGGGTGGCGGCATTAGGAAGGTTGAAAACCACTACTCTAGAAGATGCCTCTCCACTTTTACGCCTGGCAATTAAAGTGTGTACCAGTTCAGCAGTGTGGCCCACTTTATCTTAACTTGTGTCAGCAAGTTAATCACAATGATCTTGATGTTCACTGCTATAGGTATAGATGTTTGTGGCATCACAGACAAGATGCCAGGGAAACCAGGGGAGGGGGTGTTTTTTGAACAGAGGTCAGGGAAAATATGACCTACGACAATGAGACTGATCCAACAGTCAGAAAACTTGGGACATATATAGGAGTAAGTTAAAAAAAAAAAAGATTGCTACTAGAATTCCAGGTCATACAATCATGCATTTATTCCAAGCAAAATATGTCTTTGCAATTATTGGATGGGAGCTGACAAGTACTCTCAACACTTGAGTTCATCTCATTATGTTGCTTTTCAGAAAACATCCAACCAAAACATTGACTTCTTTCCCAGGGGATCTGCAAGAGCAGTTCAATTCAGACCAAAGAAGTCAGGTCAGAAGATGATGGTGACACTTTTTTAATCCCTAAGCAGTAATCTTGTTATATCTTCTCCAAAATATGGGAAAATGATAGAGCCTTATTAGTTGGGAATTTTAAGAAAATTGAAAGACGCACTGACAAGGAAAAGACTAAGCAAGTTACAACAAGCAATTATTTTCTATAAAACTAATATATCTGCTCAATCTCAAAGGAGGCAAGGGCTGTTCTGTTAAAATGTCTTTGGGAAGCCTGAGGGGACTACACTGAGGTTGCCGCTTCAGATTTCTTTTTGTCCCTGAAACTTAACAGAACCTTGAGGATGCCCAATCTGCCATTTGGATGTGGTATAAGTCAAAGGCCCTGGACATTCTTTGAGGAAGAGTTAAAGAGAAGGAACCATTGTCTTCAGCAGTACATAGATCCTGTGCACAGTTGGACCCACAGAAGCTTCGCATTTGGGAAGATTTGTTTAAGACAGGTTTCTCTGCTTTTGAGAAAGCACTTGCTTACTCACCCTCCTACAAAGCAAAAGAACCAATGTAAGGCATGAAGGTAGGCAAGGAAGAGATACGTGCGGTCTATCATAGGAATGGTGTAAATGGTGAATTTTAGGTGAGCCTTGTACCCATTAACAAATTCTATATTGGCTGTCACTTGAGGAGACTTTATTCTCATAGGTAAGAAGGATAACATCCTAAGAAGTTTCTGCTTATGGAGACTGCTAGACAGCAGGGTGCAGATAACACCGGAAGCAGGGAGTCTGCAACTATAGACACTAAGTAAGGGGCTTTAGGTGCTCTGGTGGCACAGTGATTAGAGATTGGGCTACTCCCCACCAAGGTCAGCAGTTCAAAGCCACGAGAGCTCCACAGGAGAAAGTCAAGACTTTCTGTTCCCATAAAGAGTCTCAGAAACCCACAGGGGCAGTTCTAACTTGCCCTATATGGGGTTGCTATCAATCTCAATCAACCCAATGGCATTTAGTTAGTTAGTTAGTTAGTTAGTTAGTTAGTTAGTTAGTTAGAGAGATGTCAGTTTATTTGCAATGAAACATTTTCCCATTATATTCAAATTATTTTCAATGAGCTCTCGCTCTCTCTCTCTCTCTCTCTCTCTCTCTCCAGAATGAATAGGAAATCCTAAACTGGTGTTCTACTATTCAAATGATGATTCTTTTTCATTTCCCTAATATCATGAATAAATGCAAACTACCCACAGCCTATGTTCCCTATTATTTCCTACCATTGTTTTCCTGAAATACTAATAAACTTAATGACAAAAAAAGTGAATAACAAAACCCCAGCCTAGTACCACTGAATCCATTCCAAACCAGAGAAGCTCACAGGACAAATGAGAACTGCCCTGTTTCACACGCTGAAAATGTATATGGAAGTAGACTGTCTTACTTTTCTCCTCCAGAGACCAGCCAATGGCTTGGAATGACTGACCTTCCAGTTAGCAGCAGAATACTTCAGCTACAATACTTCATGTCATCAGGTCTATTTCATGTCAACACTTCCTTTGAATCTTGAAATTCTCATCTCTGTCTGTGAAAGAATTTTAGGGAAATGAGCAAATGAGGGTGCCCCCTTCTCTTCACACCCCGCCCACTTGGAAGGGCTGGGGAGGGAATGGCAACTGGGGGACGTCTGGGGTGGAACTTGTAAAGGTTGGTGACTTGAAACCAGTCACCCCTTTGTTGTGAATGACGTCATCATCTGCTTCCTTAAAAATGATGGCCTCGGGAGCCTAGAGACTGTCTACCCTGTGAGACAGGGTCATTCTCATTATTGCTGCCTGTCAAAATCCACTCGCTGTCCAAGGGTCTGGTTTGGGACTATAATAAATGACTTCTTGGACTCTTTGTGTATGAGATGTATAGGATATGAAAGCAATCACACTAAAGCAAGTGAACAAATTCTAGTACCTGTGCTGGTCTGCCCCTAGGACACGATGCTGCCAGACTGTTCTGCGGGCACACTTTGTAGCCTTGCTTCTGATCACCATTACACACACACACACACACACACACACACACTCCGCCCCATGGAAGCTGTGGTGTTCTTGCTCAGTCACTTTGTGTTTCAGAAAATAAACATACACTCCAAATGAGGTAAATTATTCAATTCACCTTGTCAAAGAACTATTTGCCTGACATTTAGCATGCACTCCGTGCATATCGTTTCTATGGCAAATATGCTGAACTCCATGCTGTCCTGGGAGGAGACTACACAGCAGGATAAGAGTGGGCTCTGCCTGAAGCTGGTCAGCATCTTAGTGGTAATCTATGGCCAAGAGAAAAGCTTCTCTCTCTCTCTCTCTCTCTCTCTCTCACACACACACACACACACACACACACTCACGCAGAGGGGTAGAAAATTATAATAAAGACTACTAAAATTCTAGCACTCAACCAGGACTCAGAATTAAAAATAGAGAGATAGAAGAGTATTCAAAACAGAGGGAAAAATTGAGTTAAGGAAAATCTAGCTGTCCATAACCAGCACATCTCACTTCCTGCCATTGAGTAATTCCATCTCACAGGAGCTCTAGGGCAGGTAGCTAAAGTCAATGGTGTTACCAGCTCCAAAGAAAGTTGCATTTTAGTATCTTCTGCTAACTATAAGGTCAGCGGTTCCAATCCACCAGCCCGTCTGCAGGAGCAAGATGAGGCTTTCCAAGATTTACAGTCTCAGAAGCTTACAGGGTCAAGTCTACTCTGTCTCAGAAGGTCATTGAGAGGGGACTTAACAGACATGTGTCTTTTCCAGAGTAAATTCCTGTGACATTGAGTAGAGAAAGAAAGCATAGGACCCCAGTTTCTATTGCATGCATAGTTTTGTCAGGGTAAGAACTTAAGTGATATACTAAAAGTACTAAGTTTTCCTCTGCGAGCTTTGAGAACTCATGGTGCCAGGACATTCTGAGCATGGTGACTACATGGTGGAACCTCGAGGAAGACTTTAGTAGCAAAAGAAGTTGAGACAGCACATGGAGACATGTCAGAAGGCAGCAGATAAAGCATGTCGCAAGCTCAATAAATGAGATGATTTATCCAGGCTTAAACATTATAGATCCAAACTCCAAAACCCAAACTCAATGCCACTGAGTCATCTGGACCCATACTGACCTTATGAGGCAGAGTAGAACTGCCCTCGTGCGCTTCCCAGGCTGTCGTCTTTCTGAGAGCAGAAAGCCTGACCTTTCTCCCACCGAGCATCAAGCTAATGGTCTCAAACTACTGACCCTGTGGTTAGCAGAGGATAAGAAAATGCAGCTTTCTTTGGAGCCGGTCATCACATATGACTTTAGATACTCCCTCTACAGCTCTTAACTCATAAGTGTTTGCTCAAATTCTATACAAATACTTATCAGTCAGAGAGGATTTCAAGAAAATGGCAAGACTAATAGCGACAACATTTAGGAGAAGAGTCGTATTTTGTGAAAAGATCCCCTGTGCTGTGAAGAGGTTTCACCGATGGTTGTATCGTGTGCAGTAAGAAAGTTGAGGTATATAGAACTTCTACGACTTACTAAGGTGATCCATCAGTCCCCAGTGGAAAGACTGATATTAAAACAGTGCTTCAGATTTATGAGCCAACAATAAGATATTGTTTTATCTACATTGTCCCTGATAACCTACACTATTTTTAGTTTTCTCAACAGCCTCAAGGGTGCAGACAGCATTTTATGAAACAGTGCCCTCCAGTGGCAAAAGAGACACTGCGCATTGCACGTTCCCAGAGCTCGGTTCAGTCTAGCTTCAGAATGGATTCTAAAGCCAGAATTTGAACAGATTTATGGTCTAGCTGCAGATGTGTATATTGTATGCGAGTAGTAAATAAGCACAAAGACAGACAAGATTTGCTTGTTAACTGGCTGTGTGATTTCTTGATCCCTGACCTGTTAATTTGCTTATTAATAGTTAGCCTGAGTGTAAATTTAGTTGCCTGTCATTTCTAATAACGTTAGCAATGTGACATATGATCATTTGAGCAAGAACATTGCTTTCTGCCAAAGCCAAGGTCCTTAATAATAATGTTTAAAATGTAGTTAGGTGTGATTTGGAAGAGATATGAGCATGGGAATAGATAAGTCAAAGGATCAACATATGGAACCTAATTTTTATGACAAACTGCCCTAGTCTCATCCTTCTTTTTGTGCCCAACAGACATTACTGTCCAAAAACCTCCATACCGTAGTTCTCAAAATGCAAATTAAGTATGGCCTCTGAAAAGAACCCTTCTCCACTAAAGCTAAAGGAGCCTTCAAAAGGAAGAAAGGAATTAAAGCATAGTGATAAGCAAAATTCAAGACAGACCGTGAACAGGTACATGCTCTCTCCTGTTCATTGCAGCCGAATTCACAATAGCAGAAGCTGGAACCAGTCCCAAATGCCCCTCAGTCAAAGACTGGGGTTGGGGGGTGGGGAACCATGGTATGTAACACAATGGGGCACTCTGCATGCCTAAAAACTTCCTGATGGAACACTCCATGACACGGAGGGGACCTAGAAACTGCCATGCGGAGTGAGTGTCACCAAGGACAAATGTTAATTGGTCTGCTCCTATAAGGATACGCACCCAGACAAAGGCAGGTTTCTGCTCTCTGGTCAGGTCTCAGTGAGGTCCAGAGCTGGCCTCGAGCTTAAAAACCATGTACCATCCTCTTTACGCGTACATCAGCCACCTGACCTTCCGTCAGCCATTTTCACTAAGCAACGTGGTCTCTGAGAAATTCGAAGGGTGATTTCTACCCCAGAAATACCTCAAGATGTACTTTAGCAGCATTGATTTTCATCACCTCAAACAAGAATAACCAAAGACAACAAAGAAGGAAAAGAATCAAAACTTTAACTCCCTTATTCTTGTGAGAAAACAACCCAGGAAACTTCATGGCTCTATCTGACCTCTGGTTAGCCACAGAAGAAGCAATACCATGAGCCATAAGTCAAACAAGCATCCACTCTCCACCTTTATAATGTATTTCCCTAGAATGCCCCTTTAGGCACCAAAGTGTGTTAGTCAGGGTTGACTAGAAAAAACAAATCCAGACACACTTGTATGTGTATAAGGAATAGCTTTATATAAAAGAGCAACTGTATATTGAGGAAATATCCTCTCCCAGTCCCGATCAAGTCCATAAGTCAGATATTAGCCCATATGTCCAACACTAGTGCAAAATTTCCTCTTCACACTAATGCAACACATTCAATGACACCAAATGCAGGAAGGTCACAGGTCAGTGAGTGGAAAGTCTTGTGGGTCCAATGGCAGTAGAAGCATCTTTGCCCTGGTGTGGGTCTCCATGTGACTCCTCCTACCTCAAGCCTCTGGTTGCCAACAGCATAGTTCCAACTGGCTTAGCAGCAATGTCTTGCAGCAAAGAGAGAGCATGTGTTCTGCCTCTAGGATGAAAACAGGAATTCCCAGAATCCTCATGAGAAAGCCATGCCCACAAAGAAGCCTCATTGGCTATGACATGATTGATAGGCTAGACTCCACCCCTTCGCAAGTTGACAGGAGATTATGGAACTGCCACAACAGTGAAGGACCCAAATCTATGTAGAGTTCCACCAGTCTTGATCTGACCACTATTTTTGTGATTTTGTGTTTTGAACCACTTTTTTCTCCATCTTAATCCAGAAACTTCTAATGTAATTCCTCTCAGTGCAATATATATTGGTACCCCCCCCCAATCCTTTGTCTCTTGGGGTCTTGGAGACTAATGTTCAAGTGCACCATAGGGATAATTATTTCTATAAGTCATTGATTTTCATCAATCTTCTTTGATGAAGGTTCCTCCGTCTATAAAGTTTTACAAGTCATTCTGTTCTCCAGTTTTCTAAATGGGTTCTGTCACAACTTGAAAACATTAAGTATTGGATGTTACTCAGAATACTTTTTTTCTCAGTCAAAGCTTCTGTGAATTTTTAGGGAAGACTTTAATGTTTTCTGTGATACTAGGGCCTGTGGGAGTTGGGTGAGAGGCTTGAGCATATATAAACTTTATTTATGCTGGGGTTATTTTTGTATTTAACAGCATGTGTTATAGCAATATGGTGGCATAGTGGGTTACTCTTTGGGCTGCTAACTGTAAATTGAAGTCACCAGCCACTCCATAGAAGAAAAAATGAAAACCAGCTCCTGCCATAAGTATTTCCAGAAAGTGTAAGGAATTGTTCAACTCCGTCCTATAAGGCTACGATAAGTCAAAATAGGTTCAATGGCAGTATTTTTTAAAATATATAACAACACAATTAACTGGGGAAAAATCACACTGACACATTTTCTCTGCAGTATTTAAATAGCTAATGCTTTGAAAGGGATAATCCTTTGAATAATAAAATGCATGCTGTCTTGCTTTATTTATTTAATATATAAAATGAATGTGGTACACAATGTTTCACTAAATTCTGCCAAATGGTCTATTTAAAAGCATTTTTTCTTTTATTCTTTTCTGTATGGAATACTGAAAGCATAAAGAGAATCATGAATCATAATACATGAAAAGGAAAAACACTCTATTTCTTTTCCGTCTTTTTAAAATTAGCTCTGTACTTATTGTAATAGAAGCTGAGAGGTTTATGTCTTACTTTTCTAGCGCGGGACCCTTTTGGCTTGCCAAAGCTTCAGCAATTGCAGAAACTGACTTTTAGGGAACAGTATATGTCAGAGCAAGCTTTCTCTCTGATCACCTCTCAGTAGTACCAATTGTAAATCCTTCCTAGGAAATGAAGCATTTAGTTGAGGGACTGAAGTCCCTTGAAACTTATGACATGTCAACAATGCTAACAAATGATAAAAGGCTGAATCTTAGTACAACTAGGGAATTTAGTGAGAGCAAATTCAAATGAAGAAATTCAAGAAGCATAATAAATTTGAACTCGTAATGATGATAGCACATATGAAGCAGGGTTACTCTTCGAAGATTTTGTAGTGTGTTTTATATCAGTTCTTAAAGACTAGGTGGATACAAGTTTAGTTGTTATCATTGCTGGGTATTGTTTAGTTTAGTGACTTAGACCAACCCTATGCACTCCAGAATGACACACTGCCTATTCCTGGGACAGCTCACAGTTCTGCTTATGTTTGAGCCAATTGTTGCAGCCACCGTGTTAATCCTTCTCATCTAGTACCTTCTTTTCCACCGTCCCTCCATTTTACCAAGCGTGATATCCTGGCCCAGGTACTAATCTCTGATAACATGATCAAAGTACATGAGACAAAGTCTTCTCATCCTTCCACATAAGGAATATTCTGGCTGTACTTCTTCCAACACAGATGTTCTTTTGGCAGTTTGTAGTAATACACTCTTGTTTGCCAATATGATAATTCAAATGCATCCATTCTTCTGCTGTCATACTTACTCAGTGCCCACCTTTCATATGCATTCAAAGCAGTAGAAAACACCTAGACTTGGTTCAGGCACCCCTTTGTTCTCAAAGTAACAACCTTGCTTTTCAACACTTTAAAGAGATCCTGCACAGCAGATTTACCCCATGCAATGCTTCCATGGGCCTTGATTGTGGATCTAAGCGAGATGAAATCCTTGACAATTTTAATCTTTTCTCCATGTATCATGATGTGTCCTACTGGCCCACTTGTCAGGGTATAGGTTTTCTTTACATTGAACTGTAATCTATACTAAAGGCTGTCCTTGAGCTCCATCATTAGCTGCTTCAACTCCTCACTTTCAGCAAACAAGGTTGTGTCATCTGAATATTACACCTTGTCAGTAAAACTTTCTCAAATCCTGATGCCCCATTCTTCTTCATACAAGACAGCTCCACCTGAATTTTCACTCAGCATACAGATTGAACAAGTGGGGTATGAGAATACAACCCAGTGACACCTTTCCTGATTTTAAGCCATCCAGTCTCTTCTTGTTCCAGTCTCTTGCTCCATGGACGAGTTCCACCTAAGCACGATGAAATGTTCTCGAAGTTACATTCTTTTCAAAGTTTTTCGTGGTATTCTGTGATCCATCAACTCAAACGCCTTGGCATAATCAAGGTTGTGGAAAGATTTCTATTGGATCGGCAGCTAATGAGGCAACATTTACATTCTTTCTATCCCTGCTCTTCTTGCTGCCCTCAACACAGTTGCCTAATGCTTGTATCAGAGACATGATTCAGAATTTCTTAAGATTCTGGTTCCAGGTAGGGCTGCTAACTAGATTCAGCACTTTGAAATTACCAATTGTTCCGTAAGAGAAAGACAAGGCTTTCTACCCCCGGAAGGAAATAGTCTTAAAAAACCCAAAGAGTCCATTTCACCCTGTCCTATAGGGCTGCCATGACTTAGAATTGACTCTGTGGCAGTGAGTTTTTCTTTTTTGGGGGGGGTGCATTGCTGCCCTCAGGTGGGAGTGGGAGGTCTAGCCTTGCTCCTGGAGAGCCGCTGCTGGATTTGAACCGCCAAGTCAGTGGGCCGCTGTCCCGCACTCAATCACTAGGCCACCGTGGCTCAGCGGCAGTGAGCTTTTCTTGCTAATTTACCACCACCTGTCTGTCAGTTTGTCATCTTGTAATAGCTTTTGTTTTACTGGGATGCTGAAAATTATGCCACTGGCATTTCAAATACCAGCAGTGTCAACCAAAGGAAATCATTTTAGGATGTTTTGTTCTTTTGTTTTCTTCAGTAGAGCTTCCAAACTGAAACAGACTACAAAGAAGTTATAGGCTGTCCACTTTGGAGGAGTTAGCCACTGTCCACTTACCTATAGATAGCATCCAAGCATGGTCAGTTACTGTAGTAGTCTTCATGAATAGGAGCAGAAGCGTCTCAGAGATTGCACCAGAAGATGAGTCCCTCAGGTTGGGTGGCATTCAAAATAAGACTGAAGAACAGCTGACTTCCCAAAATACAGTCATCCTCTGTGACATACCTTGCTTCTTTCTATTGAGCTGGGTTCTGTCTTGGTACCTTGCACTTCAGTTCTCCATTTCAGCCGGAACAAACACCTTGAAAATTTTAATGAGTTTATGTACTCTTCTTGTAGCATGATAGTGGCTCTTTCCTTGAAGTGGTTCTATGTCTGTAAGGACTCAGATTTCTCCTCTGGAACCTGTATACTATGGCAACAGGCTCAAAAAGAGAATACAGAGGCTTTCACAGGAATTTCATGGGCAGGGTCTGAAAGGAGCACACATATCATCTGCCTGGCATCCCAACTTGTTGAGAGTGCGTTCCTTGGCAGCATCAGATGGAGAGCCTGAAATGTGACTCACTTGCATCCCTAGGAAGAAAATGGGCACACCCAGAATTGGTGTATGTCATCTTGCTCTATTTGGACCCTTAGAATCCAGACAAGTAGCCCCACCCAGCCTCAGAGAAACTTGGTTGAAGTCTCAGCAGGATTCTATTTTTCAAGCCTATCAATCTTGGAGGTAGATGATTATATACATCACCTCCTGTCAGCTTGCAAAGGGGTGGGGTCGAGCCTGTCAATCAGAGTAATATAGACAATAGTGCCTCTCAGTGGGTATGACCTTCTCCTGGAGACTCTGGGAACTCCTGTCTTCTTACTTGAAGGTGGGACACACACTATCTCTGAGAGACATTCTTGTTGACAAGCCAGAGGGAGCTAAGCTGGTGGCAGCCAGAACCTTGTCACTGGAGGAGCCACATGGACACCCACGCCAGTGCTAAGATGCTTTCACTGCCACTGGATCCACGAGACTTTCCACCCACTAGCCTGTGCTCTTCCTGCATTTGGCATTATTGAAATGTGCATGAGTCTGAAGAGAAATTTATAGACTAGTATTGGACACCTGGGCTAAGACTTAAGGAACTTGATCTGAACTGGGCTGGGATGTTTTATTAATATATAGTTACTCTTGTTTATACATATATGAGTGTTCTTAGATTTGTTTCTCTAGATAACTGGACTAACAAAATCATAGAGCAAAATGGCATAAGGCAATGCCCATGAAAATTCTTCAAATGTTGTAAACCTGTGAGAACCTGAAAAGCTAAACCTTTACCTCCAAAGCAGTTTAAGCATGAATGTTAGTACATCATTACGATGACAGAGGTACTCAAGGATAAAAGGTTTGGTAGGCTCTCCAAAGCAGAATTCTAACCAAACAATCATGAAAGATATTAATGAGGGGGCAAAAAACAAAAACAACAGGAAGACCCTCTCTTGAGGCCAATGTTGTAATCTGGAATCCTTCCTGAAATATACATAAAAATGGAGCTAAGCTTTAGGAGTGGTGCCAAAGCAACTGATTTCCTACATGACGTAAAGCTTGAAAAGAAGTGAGTGAACAGGCCTGTCTGGTAGCAGTGGAACAAGTGGAAGAACAAAGACGGCACAGAACTTAGTGTATGTACCAAAAATCGTTAAGTGATATCCTTTAACTGGTATGAGAAGTACATTACATTAAAGCTTTTAGAGAGCACAGCCACAAAGAACAAGGAAAAGATAAACACTGCTAGAAAGAAGGATGTAGGATTAGCTAAACAGTGAAAAGCATCCTTAATATCCTCATGTCTCCCCCTGTCAGTAACTTTGACAAGGGAGATAAACAGCATTGCCATTAAGGAGTTAGGGATAGCTGGGTACAGAAGAGTTCCCACCTAGGAGTGCATCCTGACCCACTGATCCTTGAGGCAATAACCCCACTCAGAACAACCAATGCACAGAGAGGATCATATGGCTGGCCCCACTATGAAACACGCCATCGTCCCTCACTGACCAAGGCTCTATGGGACAACAATGGAGAATCAGGCTTGGGATTGTACCCTGTCTGACCCCACCACACCAAAACAAAACACTAAGGGCATTCAACAGAGCAGCAGGGGAAGCAGAGCATGGAGTTCCCGAGGGAGTGCCAAGGATAGACTTTGGGGCCAGGGTGTGACATCCCATCAGACTCAACCTGGGGACACTCCTGGAAGTCAATGAACAGACCTTGAACTATTTACAGGTTTTTAATTTGTTATTGTTATTTCTATTTTTAACTTATTTATATATTTTATGGCCACTGCTTTTTGCTGTCGTTGTCATCATTTAGTTTTCTTTGATCACTTCATCTTATGATGTCTTGGGGTTTTTTTGTATATATTATTATCTCTACAAGTCTATCTAGATAATGTAGGCTAGACGAATAGTCTGGAGGAGAAAACAATGGGACTGTTGGTTCCAGAGGTACCTGGAAGATGAGAAGGTCGGGACAAAGGTTGTGATGTTGAATTAAATGCATTATTTAAGAATAAAAAGAGTACCTACTGAACTGCTCAGGAGTTAGTTTGCCTGTATCAATCTAATGTAAATGCTTGCTAAAACAGAAATAACTAGGTGAAAAATGCTAGCAGCAAATATCTATAATGCATCATCACTTCTAATCCCCTAATAACTCAGTAAAGTAGGTACTATTATCATTATCCATTCATGGAAGCTAAATAACTTATTCAAGTCATGTGTATAGTCTGATCCAAGCCACATTTTGAGCATGCCTATCTGTCCCCTGAGGCAAAATGAAAGTCCACTCCGTGTGATTGATAATTCAGCGTAGGCCAGGGATTCCCAGGCTTAAATTGGTGATATTTTTTTCAGCTGTCGGATATTCTATTTCTAATCCATACCAGTCAATGTGTCAATGCAATTGCAGAGTAATTGTAATCTACAAGATTTGCAGGCTGGCAAATGAGAGAGAAATGAACAGACCAGAGAAAGGAAAACATTGTGTTATCAAGGTCACATGTTCAAAGGGTGTTGTCTCCCACAGCATTCTCTACAGTTCAGCTGGGTTTGTCCGTTCATTGCAATGGCCATGCAGAACTCACAGAAAATGTTTGTGATTATGGGGCTTCTCAGGGAAGTTAAGAGGGTACAATTCATTAGCATACAGGTGTTCAGTCAAGACAGTTTCTTCACTGTTGTGCCAGTCGTCAGGTTTGCCTCTGGACCTTACTTGAGCAATGCTACAAACCTTTGGGAGGGATGTGAATAAATGCATAAAGTGGTTACATGTGATGCCAACAAGACACTCCTGGCTAATGGCAGAATTCAACCTGTCAGGTCACAGCCTGTTCATGTCTTCTTAGAAGTGTGGCCGTTTTATAAAGGAGAAACTAGGAAACTCTCCACCCCCTGTTACCCCTTTCTCTCCCCCATCTCCTCCTCATGGATATTTGTGTTTGCCTCCAGGGGTGACCTTATGTGGGCCACCCAACCCTGAGAGCTGTCAGAGCTTTGCCATATTTCCACCAAATGTAGATCCACTAGACTCTACACCCACTGACCTCTGATCCTCCTGAATCACCTTTCTGCATCACTGACCTGCAACTACATGAGTCTGAAGAGGAACCCAGTTTGTATCAGACTTATGGACTTAAGTTGGACTGGGCTGAGATGGCTTCTTAATATGAAATTATTTCTTTTTTATTCTAGAAAAAAATTTTAAGCAACATATCAATTCTTTATTTTTAACAATTTTATTGGATTATATTAAAGAAATCAGGCAGTTTCTATGGGCTGCAGTATAACTTCTCCAGAGGGTTCCTTAGACTGTAAATCTTTTTAAAAAATCATTTTATTGGGGTTTCATACAACTCTTATCACAATCTATACATCCATCCATTGTATGTCAAGCACATTTGTACATCTGCTGTCCTCATTATTCTCAAGATGCTTGCCTTCTACTTAAACCCTTGGTATCAGTTCCTCAATTTCCCCTCTACATTCCCCCCTCCCTCATGGACCCTTGATAATTTGTAAATTAATATTATTTTGTCTTATCTTACACTGTCTGGTGTCTCCCTTTACCCATTTTCCTATTGTACAGACCCAGGAAGGAGGCTAGGTGTAGAATTTTTATAGGGTTAATATTAAGATAGCAGATGGGCATTGGGCCTCCACTCAAGTAGTTCCTTAATGCAAGAACACTTTGTTCTATTAAATTGGCATTCCATGATGCTTCCCTTGCTGACATCATCACTGAAGACAAATGTGTGCATAATCAAAAGTTGTGAAGAAAGCTGATGGTGCCTGGCTATCAAAAGATATAACATCTGGGGTCTTAAGACTTGAAAGTAAGCAAGCAGCCATTTAACTCAGAAGCAACAAAGCCCACAAAGAAGAAGCACACCACCCTGCAGGGGCATGAGGTGTCAAAGATCAGTTACTAGGCATCAAAGTACAAAAAAATATCATTGTGAATGAGGGGTGTGTGGGTTAGGGACCCAAAGCCCATCCATAGGTAATGGGATATCCCCTTACAGAAAGGTGGTGGGAAGGAGATGAGCCAATCAGGGTACAGTGTAGCAATGATGAAACATACAACTTTCCTTTAGTTCTTCAGTGCTTCCCCCCCCCCCGCGTCCCCCATTATCATGATCCCAATCCTACCTTACAAATATGGCTAGACCAGAGTATGTACATTGGTGCAAATAGGAACTGGAAATATATGGAATCTAGGCCAGATGAACCTTTCAGGACCAGTGGTTAGAGTGGCAATACTGGGAGGGTGGAGGAAATGTGGGGTAGAAAGGGGGAACCAATTATAAGGTTCTACATATAGACTCCTCTCTGGAGTATAGACAACAAGAAAGTGGGTGAAGGGAGACTTTAGACAGTGAAAGGTTGTAAATTGTTATGGGCACTAACAGCTTCATCTTTCTGTCACAGAGCAGCTGGTGGCTTTGAACTGCTAAGCATGAGGTTATCAATGCAATACTTAATTCACCAGGCCAAAAAAAATCTTCTTTAAATAAGCCTCATCAAGTAAATTATTGCTTTTTTCTGATAAATGTTTCTTACATTGCTATAAGCAATGATACTCATCCCACCCCCCGAATGGATCTACATAGAAGTAAGAAAGCATGAAGAGATGGCTTTTTTAGACTTTCTCTCTTTTTTCCATATTGTATATCAAAC
This sequence comes from Nesogale talazaci, assembly GCA_004026705.1. Lineage (NCBI taxonomy): Eukaryota > Metazoa > Chordata > Mammalia > Afrosoricida > Tenrecidae > Nesogale > Nesogale talazaci. The sequence goes on from PVJH01004957.1 coordinate 70,340, forward strand.
AGTTCCCTTTCTCAGAAATCCTTAATGTTTCCAGAAATGACTCCAAAGAACATGAGACTTAAGGTTGGTTCACCAGCGTTTATCAGTACCACCTAAAAAGTTAGGGCTAAAGAAAAGAAAAAAAAATCTTGCTACAGTAAAGGATAAACAAGACACAGCTCTCTTTTTTCCAAGTCAAATAGAACTATTTTTGTTAATCTATTAATACATGCAAAAGGGACTGGAGAAATTACCTGATCTAGATAGTCAATGCAGACAAGTAAGGAACCCTAGTGGCACAGCAGGAGAAGGGTTCACATACTTCTTGGTGGGAAATGATGCTGCTATCTGCTTCCTTCAAGATGTACACAGCTTTGGAAACCCTAGAATGGGCTGCTGTAAATAGAAATAAACTTGATGGCAGTGAGTTTGGATTTTGGTTTCAGCATAATGCTAAAACCCAAACAATCACTTCTTGATGCTTTGTCACCTGTTAGAGTTAGCCACCGTTTTTTGGTACAGCCTAACTGCTTGTGATTTGAAAAGCCAAGCACATGAATTAAGACATCTTGTTTCCAAAAAACTGTCCTAAAACCGACAAAGTTTTAACTGTTCAAGTCAGATTTACCCTTTGATCTTCATTACTCATTTCTTCAATGCACTCTGTTTAGTAACCACTTTCCTCCCATCCCTCAATTATGGAGACAGGGTGTTCACCAGAATCTTACTACCTATGTGTTATGTCATGGAGGGTCACCCTTTGTGTTGTGTGCTTTTTATTTGCTGGTATACGAAGCACAAGACTGATGAACCTATATAGACACCAATGATTTCTGGGTCAGGGAAGGGTGGGTACAATCATGAGGTGGGGGGAGGAGTAAAAAGGAGATGATGTCAAGGAGTTCAGGAAAGGAAAGAATGTTGCAAAACTGGTGTGGCAGCAGTTGTACATTATGGCTTGATGTGACTGAGTTATGAGATGATATGATACATTATTAACTCCCAGTTAACAATAAATTTTACCAAAAAATCATGAAAATTCTCTAATATCTTTTAATTCCATTTTCCACTAACTTACTTGTGGAACAAACAACTCTTTGCTGAAGATAAACCAGATATTGTTGCAGCAGTAGCCAACAAGAACCTCCCCAAAATGCAAATTGGATTCAGCACATATGAGACAAGGAATTATATTGCTGACATGACACCAGGTGAATCTTGACTGAACTCAATAACAGCAATATGATTGCCTCTTTTTAATTGATTTTTCCAAAGGCAGTAGACTATGTGGATCATAACAAATTATGGAGAGCATGACAAAGAATGGTAATAATTCTTCAAGACCCTTCATTGTGCTTCTGTGGAGCCTGCACATAAATAAACAGCCATTCACTCAGAACAAGGGGATTCTGAATGGCTTAGCATCAAGTAATGGGTGTGTCAGGGTTATATCTCCCCTCTGTTGCATTCTTGATAGAATTTGAGTAAAGTGAGAGAAAGAATCATATGGTACTGGAGGAGTAATTGTACTATTGAAAGCAAATCTCTTGTGAGATTTGGGGAAAACACCATCAACTTTGGCAGGATGAACCAGTCCAGAATCAACCCAAACCAATCCTATCCAGGACTCAAATGGACCTGAGAATTATGAATTGGTTCTTCAACTGTTGGAATCATTTAAAAATATTGTGAGTTTATAATGAACTGTGAAGATATTTTTTTCTGCAACAGATCAGAATTGAGAACTTTAAACAAAGTCACATTCATTATTGATAAATTCATAACTACCATGACAACAAGAAAACACAGATTAAAGATATACGTCATTTTGAGAATAACACAAAGAGGGAAAATGTCACTCATAAAATAAGTTTTCTCTTCATGTATAAGAAATTGAAATTATAGAGAAATTGAAATTATAGAAATTGAAAGGTATTTTCCATTTTTTTTGCAAGACACTTTTTTGTGTAGTACTTCTGAAAATAGATTTAAGAAGATATAAAAAATTAAGTTGGTTGAAATATTACTAAGCCAGACTTCTGCTCTAAAGATTTTGAAATAACTTTTGAGTAGCAGACACCTGTATATTCCCTCCTACGATGTCACCCTTGGTGTGATGAAGAGAACCAGTAATGAGGCATGTCTTTAAATAATTCATACAAGCATGAGAAACTGGACATGGATGCTGGTTTTGAAATTATATAGAGCTAGCCTACTGTGGAAACTACCTTTAGAGTGGTGTTTAAACATTCAACCTGTCTGGATCACCAGCCGTTAGCATTCTTATTTATGAGGTGGGATGTATGCTGGTACCAGAGAGGAAATATTAAAAGCTAGAACAAGATGGGAAGTGGCAGATCTGCCCCCCCCCCCCAGTCTGTGACAGCTGATTGAATTTTGCTTTTGTTTTCTTTAATCATGTTATTGGGGACTCATACAACTCTTATCACAATCAATGCATCCATCCATTGTATGCAAACCACATCTGTACATTTATTATTATCATCATTCTCGAAACATTCTCCTTCTACTTAGGACCTTGGTATCAGCTCCTCAAGTTTCCCCTCCCTACCCATAATCCTCCCTAATGAACCATTAATAATTTAAAAATTATCATTGTTTTGTCATATAGTACACTGTCTGATGTGTCCCTTCAACCACTTCCCTGTTGTCCATACCCCAGGGAGAAGGTTATATGTAGATCCTTGTGATTGGTTCCCCCTTTCTGCTCCACACTTCCTTCCCGGTATCGCCACTCTCACCTCTGGTCCTAAAGGGATCATCTGTCCTGGATACCCCATGTTTCTGGTTCCTATCTGTACCAGTGTACATTTCCTGGTCTAGCCAGAGCTGTAATGCAGAATTGGGATCATGATAGTGGGAGAGGGGGTGTTTAAGAACTAGAGGAAGGTTTCATATTTCATTTTTGCTACACTGTACCTTGACTGACTCGTTTCCTCCCCGCGACCCTCCAGCAAAGGGATTTTGCTTCACCTACCAATGAGTTTTGGTTCCCCAATCTCTACTCCCTCTCATTTATTATGATAAAATTTTTAGTTCTTTGATGCCTTATACCTGATCTCTTCAACACCTCACAGTCATACAGGCTGGGGTGCTTCGTCCATGTGGGCTTTGTTGCTTTTGAGCTAGATGGTCTATTATTTACTTTCAAGCCTTGAAGATACCAGAGGCTCTATCTTTTGACAGCCGGACACCATCAGGAAATCTGATTGTTGATTGCTGTGCTTTAGAGAGGAAATCAAAGGCCACAAGGGGAGTGGTATTCACATGTGACCTCAGAATTTAAAATGACAGGGGCATCTCAGAGCACTTGTCCACTACTCATCAGGACCTGACTGTCGCACAGAGAGGGTCCAGACTGTGTTGGTAGACACCTAACCTGAGAGAGGAATACATTTATTTATAGGATCAAATATTAGAGGGGGAAAGCGTACCCAATGAGCACAAAAGCTTGTTATTCAAAACAGGAAAGCAAACCTGGTCTAGAGATGATTAAAGGGGAACTTACAATGAAAACTTACAGTACGTGGTTAGAGGAACAACTTACTCCATTTTCTCCTTGGAGTCCTTCAGTCCTGTCCTGCTGCTGTGTTTTCTGGAGCTCTAAGAGCAGCAATGGTTGATGTAGTAGACTGTAACAAATAGAGTCAGGCTTCTCTAATAGAACTGTACGAGGGTGTAATGGCAGGAGCATCTCAACTTTTTTTTAACCATAGATTGACTTTACAACTTTGAGGATTTATTCTTTCTGAGTTTGAGGGGTTTTTTTTTGTGTGTGTGAGTCAAATAAATAAATGACTGCACAAAGGTAGCACCCATGCTTCTTCCAACTGCAGCAGGTCTCAATGCAAATTGTCCCCGTTGATCACAGCACTCAACTTTACCAGAGTGGGTCCAAGATATCCGCTAACTAGACTAGCTTTCTCCTTTTCTCTATAGAACCGTTCTTTCTCTGAACCAGTGATATTCAAACGAACTTCACACACAGTCTAGGGATCTTCTGTGGTGGGTTGCTTGTTTTTGTTTTGCATTGCTTTGGTTTGTTTTGGCCAAGCTGTCTTATGCCAGTTTTCAGTTTGCTTCATAAAGCAAGAGTGTGGAATAATGCCTTACATGGTTGTTTTCCATGGTTCCCCGATGGCCATAAGTGCATCTTCAGTGCCCGCAGAGGGCTTAGGATCCTCTCATTTCTTCCCTTCTTCTAAAGGATGGAACTTGCTTAGAAGAAGAGGCAGGGGGTTCATTTTCAACTGTAGGTTATCTAATAGAGTGTAACAAAAGCACAAATAGCAAAAGCAAAATAAATAAATAAGACTATAAAATTGGTCACTTTTTTATCAAAAGACTTTACAGAAAGGAAAAAGAAAGGTTATTGACTGGGAGAATATTTTTGGAAACCATTTATCTTATAAGAACCATATATATATATATATATATACATACATGCACACACATATATAACCATTTAATAAACAAAAACCAACTACTGAGGTATTAAATGGGCATATGGATTTGAATTTATATGTCATCAAAAGGAACATTGAAATGGTCACCAAAAACACAAAATGATATTGAATGTCATTAGTCATCAATGAGATGCATATAGAAACCACACTGAGATTCCATGCTATTTCCATTAATAACACTACAATTAAAACAAACAATCACATATGTTTTTTAAAGCAAAAGGAAATTTCAGAAAATAACAGATATCCGGGAGGGTCTAAGGGAACTGAAACCCTTTATTGCTATTAGGAGTTAAAAATGATACTGTTGTGGAAAACAATATAGAAAAAATATATAGAGTTACCTATCCCTGATTTCATATAAAGAAAAATAATACAAGGCAAACAAATGAACAATAACATAAGGGTGGGCATCCAGCAGAGCCATGCCATAAGAACTAATTGTTCTTAGGTTGGGGCTAGAATTAAATGCAAGCCCCAAATCCATTCATATATCTGAGGCTCATATATGTCTCTGATTCACCTTAGAGATATTATTATCATTTGGTGTTAGAGAACATCTAATAATGTTTTCTGTGCTTCTGTTCTGCCCCATAATTTGTTGCATACTCCATACAATATTAAAAAATTTCAAATGGTTGTACCAGGGAAACTGGTGTCAATTTACAAAAAAACTGAAAAGGACTCACTTGGGTAGACATGAAATAGATGGTCAGCTAAGCAAGCCAGAATCGACTCAATGGTAGGGAATAGATCTCCTTGTTCAAACAGAAGATGGACCACAGCACTCACATATTCCAAGGAAGAAGTCTGTCTTTGACATCCTCATGTGTTTCTTTGGCCAAAGTACTTTCTGTGGAAAAATAGCTCACCCATTTACATTATATAACAAGACACTCTGAAGCTTGACAGACATGATTGGACAATCCTTACTTGCCTATTTCTCCTTCAAGAATATAAGATCTGCTAATGATTTGTTTCTATTTTTCCAATCTAGTGAATAGACAAAGTTGATTTATGTAGGGATTGTCTTTACTATGCAGTTGATATTGGCTTGACTTCAGAGTATTTTGTTTGTTTTTAAGTGAGGAGATAAAATGTAGTGATCAAAATCCATCTAACTTTTGGAGTGGTGGTGGTAAAACACCATTGGTATAAAGCTCATTACTTAAAAAATAGAGGTAAGACATATTTTCACTCTCCAAACTTAGTACCAATTAAGACACCATCCGTTCCTTCCATGGTACTCTCTATTTTATGCTTAGTTCTATAATTTGTTACAGTAACCACACAGAATCCACAGACCAGATACACTCTTACATGATTTATTAGGGATGATAGCAGATCAACTTGAAAGTCGTGGAAACAACTCAGGATCAAGATCACCCGGGAAATAACTTAGAATGAAGGCAGGGCATGATTCTTCAATCAAGACAGCTTCCAACCCAAACAATTCTCAGCCCCTTCTGTCTTAGGGTACAAAAGAGATCACCAATATAATTGAAAGAGGACATGAATTAAGTCTTCAAAGAAATAAAGATGATTCAAAGAAATAGACTTAGGCATATCATCTAGATGAGGGAGGCAATTGACAAGAGGTTAAAATGGTTCCCAAGGCTTCACAATTGAGAAGCAAAATCTAGAGGGCATGAGAGGTGTTTGTGCAAAGGATACTGTCACAAAACATGACTGGTGACAGATAAATACATCACAATTATAAGTAGGACTACAAACACAGGAATGAGACCATTGTTGGGACATGTACATCATTACATAGAAGTGCTTATAAGATTGGTTCAGGGACATCTGACCAAAACAGTCGGGTGAGACTGATAGGATATAACTTATGACTATGTGACACCTGTACCAGCCCCAGTATGATGACCTCCTTCAAGTATATACCTTGGCAAGCCTTACAGACTGTCCTTCCCTGGGTTGCTGGAGAAGTGTGGAGGTAACCCTTTCCAGGAAATGGGTTAATGATCAGAAAGAATTCAGTGGAGGCTTAATCTGTGTGAAGACTCTGCAAATCGATTTGGGACTGTCACTCTCATCCATATCTTTTTGCAAACTATGATGCTTAGAATTTAAGCTTGAGTACACTGCTCATCTGAACCCACAGGCATATTGGCCTTACTCTCAAGTCTGCTCATCTTTAATCTGTTTGGACAAGTGTTGCATTTCTATTCCTTCAGTCAGTAAGTGTTCACAGATACCCTACTTCACCAGAAAGCCTCCCACTTACAGGTCTCTTGCTCTATAAGTACAAACAACTCATTGCAACCACATCTCACTGGTCTTTTGGTTCTTGTCCCATTTTGTTGTCTCTCATCTTCGAGTTTTCTCTGGTTCTTTGGCCTATAAGGCTATCAGTGCAAAGGTACCAGGACTTGTTCTTGATTAAAGTGGAATCCTTCGACCTTTATAATTTTTCTTGGCATCTTCAATATTTGTTATTGAATTGCTCTAGTGAGGTTTTAAATGATATAGCCACTAATGTACAAATCATTTAAAAGACTTTCAGGGAATCTTATATGACAACTAATAATACATATCCTAGGAATGAGTTCAAGAATTGTGATAGCAAAACCACAACTCAGGAATGACCACTGTTAAAGGACTTGAAAGAGGAAAACTTTACTGGTTAGTCTGTTAGGCATGGTTCTCTAGAGCAGGGGTCCTCTAGCTTTTTAAAGAGGAGGCCAGTTCACTGTCCTTCAGACTGTTGGAAAGCCAGACTATAGTTAAAAAAAAAAAGCAAACTATGGACAAATTCACTGCAGGTCCAGCTGCTAAGCAGGTCAAGCAGCGGCTGGATACATGTCCTCAGCTGGCTGCAGGTGGCTCAGTAAGTCATAGTTTGAGGATGCCTGTTCTACAGATGCAAAACAAGTAGACTTATGATTATGTGTGTGTATGTGCATGTATGCATTGTGTGTGCTCTATACATTTATACAGCATGAAGGAATGTGATGACTAATTAGTCCACACAGCTGTACAGAGGCCTCAGTTCAACTCAATTTCATGGAACAGTTAATATACAGAAGATCCTTCAACTCACTCAGGCAGCTGATCCAAGGTCAAGGAAACAGACCTTCTTCCATCAGGTAAAACAGGCAGAGTCAGGCTGCAGGCCGCAGACAAGAGCGGTGGGAAGCAACAATAAATAGTGCAGAGCTTAGCAACGCAGGCCCTGATGAGATCTCGATTTCAAGCAATACAGGGCAACACAGTCCACTAGCCTTGAGCTCAAGAATGTATGGACCAGCTGTGTGGCAAAAAATGTCTTGAAGACTCAAGCTCTAGCAACACGATCTACAGGTTGACTTGGCCCACACGTAGGGAAGCACATGCTTGAGGTAAAGAACTAGCTCAAGCTGCGGTATGCTGGTCAAATCAACAGGGAGGAAGGAAGGGGATGCCTGCCACCAAAAATATTTATCTCTGTTTCCCTCCAGTCAAGCTGTGACCAGATTAGACTTTGCCCATGTCCTATGGAGATCTCCTTAGCACAATAAACCTAACTATCACAGCTGGTGCCCAGAGGAACTAGGGTTCTGGAAGATCTGGGTCCTAAATGTTGAGTAGGTGTAGCTGTTACCCACACATAAAGTCAGAATTGGTATTTCTAGTGCAGGTAAGGTTGTTAGTAAAGGAGGAAGGGGCTCATGGGTTGGATGCGATCTGGGAATGAGGAAGTACATGGGAATGAGGTAGTGTGCTGGTTTTTCTTCTAAATGTTAAAATTCCCTTTTAGGGTTTTCCTTATGGCATAAAGAGCAAGGAAAGATATCTTTCCTGGAGCAAGAAAGGATTTAATTTTCTTCACCCATTTAGTTATTTGTTTGAAAACATGTTCATTCATCCATATATTGTCATTTTTGAAGGATTGGGTGAAAATATACATTACAAAAAAATCTTAATTCTACAAATACATTGCTCTTTCCTTAGCCAAACAGCATGATATATTTGACCATGTTGAATACAAGAAGTGCTTTGTTGTTTGTTAGTGAAATTCCTGTACCATAGGCTGTTTAACAGTCTAAGCATGACTCCATAAAGGAACATAAATTTCTTTCTCCACAAGAAGAATGGAAATGTTTAAAAATTTTTTTAAAGTGATTTGGGCAGTCCATTAATCAAAGGCAAAATCAGGGCATCTCAGATCTTAAGCAATATATGATGAAAATTAAGTGACATTTAAAGCCAATAAAATCTTGTTAGAGATGTAGTGATTTTCCAAAATTGTTACCGAGCTAAAATCTTGGTTTGTTCTGAAGTTACTTGTCTATGTAATTACTCAGGCTGTAAAAGTGATTTTGTCACATTAATCTGTCATAATTTGAATCCCAAAGACTTTAGTAGCCCCCCACCCTCCATCCCTTCATATCCACCCACTCAGTCTGCCCCAGACAATTCCGTCCTTTGTCTCCGAGATTCGGATTTTCTAGAACACATGCATCTGAGAGAGCTCATGCATGCAGAAAACATCGTTACCCTAATCTTGAAACAGAGAAGAAAATCCTCCCTTGTCATTTTTCTAATCTACTCTCATTCTGAAATTTTTCAGGAAAATAAGACATAGCTAATTTCCCAGGAAGGTAGGCCTGCCAGATATGTAATGTTGCTGGCACAAATTTGAATCAAAAGCACTGTGTGATTCTCTCGAGCAAGAGGGAATAAATTAGCCAGTGAGTGATTCCAGCATCTACAAGTCATTTAGGGGTGAGAGTGAAAATGGGGACTCTTGAGGCCTCAGAATATAGTCTTGCAAATGTCAAGATTGGGTAAATGCTTACTGGTAGGGCCATTGAGTGCTATTAGTACTGTATTTAGAACTTTCCATCAAGTAGATTACATAATGGTCTTGTGAAAGACTATTTACCTCTTTTGTGTGTGTGTGTGTGTGTGTGTTTGTGTGTGTGGCATCACTGCCCTGCTGGGAATAGGAGGCCCAGCTTTGTTCCTGGAGAGCTCCTGCTGGATTTGAACTGTCAACCCTGTGGGCTGCACACTACCACTACGCCACCAGGGCTCAGCCTTACCTCTTTTTTGTATTAAATCCTTTTATTGGGGGCTCCTGCAACTCATCACAATCCACACATACATCCATTCTGTCAAGCACTTTTGTACATTTATTTTCCTCATAATTCTCAAAACACTTGCTTTCTACTTGAGTTCCTGGTATTTGATCCTCATTTTCCCCTCCCTCCCTTCTCTCCCTCACCCTTGATAATTTATAACTTATTATTATTTTGTCATATCTTACATTGCCCAGTGCCTCCCTTCATCCACTTTTCTGCTGTCAGTCCCCCAGGGAGGAGATTATATGTAGATCCTTATAATCTGCTCCACTTTTCTCCCTCACCTTTCCTCCACCCTCCCAGTATTGCCTGAGGGGTTCTTCTGTCCTGGATTCCCTGTGTTTTCAGTTCTTCTCTGTACCAGTGTTCATCCTCTCTTCTAGTTGGATTTTTAAAATAGAATTGGTATCATGATAATGGGTGGAGAGAGTGGAGGAAGCATTTAAGAACTAGAGGAAAGTTGTATGTTTCATCATTGTGACACTGCATCCTGACTGGTTCATCTCCCTGAGACCCTTTTTGTAGGGGGATGTTCAGTTGCCTACAGATGGGTTTTGGGTCCCCACTCTGTACTCCCCCCAATTCACAATGATAATGTTTTGTTTTTTGATGCTTGATATTTGATACCTTCGATGCCTCCTGATCACTCAGGCTATTGTGCTTCTTCCATGTGGGCTTTGTTGTTTCTCAGCTAGATGGTTTCCTGTTTATCTTCAAGCCATTAAGACCCCAGACCCTATATCTTTGGATAGCCGGGTACCATCATCTTTCTTCACCATATTTGCTTATGTACCTGCTTTATCTTCAGCAATCATGTTGGGACAGGCTGGTGTAATACTTCCATGTGGGCTTTGTTGTTTCTCAGCACTGCCTCCCTCTGACAATTTTTTTGTGTGATGGAAATGAGGGAGAAGGAAAAAAACAGAATGAAAGAGAAAATATGGATTATGAATTATCTTATAAATTGAATTATCTTATAAATTATCTTATAAATTATGAATTATCTTATAAATTGAACGTGCTTTAACTAATTGAAGCATTTTCTAGTTTTCCTATGTTAATCATCTAACCTCCAGCCAATGAGAACCCTTCTATCTGGTTCTCGTGTCCTTGTATTGGTAAATTAATGCATGACATTGACCTCTGGGAAAATTACAACAAATTTATAAACAAAAACTCGAACTCCCTGTAATTTGGTCTATTCTGATTCATGCAGCCCTTTAAGACAAGGTAGGCCTACCTCTATGAGTTTCTTAGACTATAACTCTATGAAGTAAAAGTGTCGCATTTCTCTCTAGAAGTGGCTAGAGGGTTTGAACTGTGCCATGGCAATGTATAACCCACTGCACCACTGGGGCACCTCCCAAATTTAAAATACCTATAATAATGGAGAAAAATATTCAGCAAAGAGAAAATAGGTGGGAAAAGACAGATGCAAAAATCCTGACTTGTCTCTTGGAGGCCAAAGAACAAACAGTAAAAGATAAATCAATAGCAGATATCGAAAACCACCAGAGGCTTTCTTTCTTCCAAAGTTATGAAATTCTAGCGAATTCTTCTAAGGGTCTTTGAATAGTCACAAAAACCCCAAATCAACCAAACTCATTGCTGTTGATCAAATCTGATTCAGAGCAAACTTATAGGACAGCTGTCCTTGAAAGTCTGCAAAACTAACTTTTTTTAGGGGAGGGGTGTAAGATATTTGTAGTTATTAATAAAACATTATGCCAATAAAAATTACAGCTATCATGCTGACAGGCTTGCTTTTTTCTGAGTTCATTTTTGTCTCTTTTTTTATTGGGGGTTCATGCAACTCTTATAATCCATACATACATCCATTGTGTCAAGCACATTTGCACGTTTGTTGCCATCATTATTCTCCAAATATTTGCATTCTCCTTGAGCCCTGCCAATTAGAAAGCCAAATACGCTCCTCATTCTTTCCCCCTGACTCCTCCCTCTGTATTGAGCCCTTGATAACTTATAAATTATCATTATTTCATATATTACATTATCTGTAATATAGCTCCTTTCACCCACTTTCCTATTGTCCATCCCCCAAGGAGAAGGTTATGTGTAGATCCTTGTAATCTGTTCCCCCCTTCTATCTAACATTTTGTAAGAGTAGAAACCAAAATCAGGAGGTGACTTTTATGGATCCCACAGCAAGGAAAGGTGGAGGAGGACACAAATATTATACTTTTTCTCTGGCCACATGTCTTAGTGCCGATAAGGTTATCCTTAGCCTAGGTGCCTTAGTGTGTGTGTGTGTTTGTGTGTGTGTGTGTGTGTGTGCACGCGCGCATGTGCCAATGGACTTAACCATCTTACCTGTATGCAAACTACCTCTCGAGCTTTTGTCTGGGTAAGCTAGTAGCTATATATTTAAAAGCAAGACAAATGAACCACAAGTTCCAATGGTTACCTCTAATGTACATTTAACATGACAGACTTTTAAATTAACCTCTGATTTGACATGTGTGTGAACTGAAATGTGGATCCTATTTTCTTTCTTCTTCACAAAATCTCAACCCTCTATAGCATTAGCAGTGATGTAGTTGCCTGAGAGCATGTCTGATAAGTGTTTGGGGTAAGGCGTCCTGGTGACCTAGTGGTTCAGGATCAGGTTGCTAATGGCCAGCTCTGCCCTTGAATTCACCAGCCACTCTTGTGGAGAAAGACTGTTTACTGCTCAGGCCAACAGTTAGTCTTGGAAACAGAGGAGAGCAATTCTGCCCTGTTCCACACAGTCATTATCTTCCGAAATGGCAGTGAGTGTTGAGGGAATGATGGACGCAGAATTCTGCCACAGTCAGATTTCAGGAACGCGTCTATCTTTGTAAATTCCTTTAACTCAGGGACTATGTCTATTTCTTGGTGTCAATATTGAATGGCTAGGAGAGTACCCCACGCATGTATTTTTGAATGCATGGGATGGTTTTGTTTGAGTTTTTCTCCTTTTGCCCATCATTCCTCTCATGGGCACGCCCACCTGTGCTAAGCATATTCTCGCGAAAAGGAGTTGCTTATGTACTTTAAGCAGAAGGTATCCCCACATCAGTTTTTATTTGTGCCCATGTTTCTCTGGTGGATTGAGAGCTCTGATATTCTCATCATTCATTAATTTCAAATGGAAAGATGCGGGGTGTTTTTTTTTTTTTTTGAGATTTATTACTTTTGCAATACAAGTTTCAACACGACCCACAAGAAATCATTTTGACTTTTATGTTTCTGCTTTTTATTCACTGATACTGATGCTCATTATTGGGACTCTGCATGCAACACACACTCACACACATGCAAAGATATTGTTGCATTTAGGATATTCTAGAAATATTTCTAAGTTATTTAAATCTCACACACACACAGTTATCACTTGTATTGCCTATTTAGCAAGGGAAATCTAAAGACTGCTGACCACTCTTTAAGCTCATCTTTTGTTTTTTCTTTCATGCTGGTGGTCAGCAAAAGATTATTTTTCCATTATAAAAAGAGCTAATGTTGGGAAGTAAGACATTCTTTGGGAACAAAATAATTCACTTATTATAACTTTATATATAATGTTTTTCAATAGAAATGTCTGGATTTTTAAAAAAATTCTGTATCTACACGATCCAATAAATTACCCGTTAGCCACACATGACTATTAGAAAGTTTAAACGTGCTGTTCTGACTGAAACGCTACTTATTTTAATTTTAAAAGACATGGCCTGTGGCTACACGCTGGAACCACAGTTCTAGATAGTTTATAAATAGGAACCAATTTAAAAATTGGCACTTGACTTGTTTTCAGAAATAGACTAGCAATTCCTCATGCCACAGGAATAATGTCTAATCATTAGCTCTTCCTGTAACTCACCACACAAAAGGTACCATTTGAGAGGCAAATGGAAATTCATTTATGGCCCGGGGCCATGTACCTACTTAAATCTTGGTCAGTTGTCCTTTGCAAGTTTCCCTCCCTGTCAGCTAATTGCAGAGGGAACTATCTCAGAATTATTTGCTCTAAGTTCATAGACTTAACCATATCTGATGGTCTTCAATATGATGTACTTGCTTCACTTGTTGAGGCCCTGGATGTCCTATCCTTAACTGAGTTGGCTTCATTTCTGCATAACCCCGATAAAAGTTGATACTTCTTTGCTCTCTGCATTTCCTGTCCCAGACCTGGCATCAGCTATTTGCATAAGGGTTCTTGTTTCATTGGGTGGGAAGTAAGTTTTCTAGACAACTTTTGGAGTAGGAAATGAAAGATTAGTTCTTATGTGTGAAAGCAGTTTGATGGGTGGTGAATACGGTAGCATGATGAATTTTGCATTGGGCTGCTAACCCAGGGTTAGCAATTGGAATCCAGCAGCTACTCTACAGGAGAAAGGTGGTTTACTCTGGTCCTATAGATTGATAACATTAGGGCTGAGCCCCGGTGGCATAGTGGTTGTGCGCAGGACTGCGGCCCACTGGGATGGAGGTTCAATTCCAGCAGTGGGGCTGGGCCTCCTATTCCCACCACCAGAGAGCAGTGATGCCCCCCCCAAAAAAAAGATTGATAACATTGGCGCAATCTGACTATGCCCTAGGGGGTCACTCTGAGTTGTAATCAAAGACGGGAAGTGAGATTTTGTTTATTTTAGTCATACAAAATATCCTGGGTACTACTTGCTAGCTGAATGTATACAAATAATAGAAGTAAAATGTTTTTTTGAAAATACAACAAATAGGCAAAATATAGAATGTTGGTAATATTTTTAAATGAAAAGGTGGGAAAAATAAAATTAATGTGTCATACAACTAATTAAATTGAACTTCCTGTGGTAGCAGATTTCTTTTGTTACAATGTGTGTTGTGTCGAAGAATATTCCAGTATGCCTCAAAGTGCTTATGTGTATGTGTGTGTGTGTGTGTGTGTGTGTGTGTGTGTGTCTTTTATTTAGGAGAAACTTTTCAGAAAGAGGCTTCAAACAAGGTATTAAAAAGCGCTGGATGTGTTTCACCACATTTAAAGGGCTTTTTGATGAAAAGTGGGATATGTTTTTCCAGATGTAGTCAATTAGTTTGATGTCAGTGTTCACCCGACGTCTAGGTGAGTTCCCTGATGTTCTGTGCTTCCTTCTTCTTTCCCCTCCTATAGATAAAGAATTCATCTACAGAGAACAGAAAGGAGATGTGATACTGCGAAATGTTGAAACAAATATTTCTACAGTGTTAATCGAAGGCAAAAAAATTGTAAGTACTTTCTTTAATGGCCAGGATAATTTCAATTTTTCCTCCTTCAAGTCAATAAAGCAGAAAATGACTTTAGGTTTCAACTTTTAGTATAGCCAAGCAGAAGCAATAAACTTGTAATACTACAGGCTGAGCAACTAAAGATAATGTGAAATTGAAACCGCACTAATTTAATAAGATGAAAGCGCAGTTTCTTTCCGTGCTCGGGAAATTTCTCTGCAGGTGTTGGAAACAAGTGTTGCATATCATATATAATTGAAAGATAAAGTCCTAAGGCTCATACACATTTACAGAACAATTGCAATAATGCCCATAAAATACTCCAGGAGGACGTGCTCAATCTGGATTTAAAGATACATGTTCACATGCATAGGGACTATTAAAGATACTTATTTAAAATATTAACTGAAGAAATCAATATTACTTTTAAAATCAATTTAGCAAAATACTAAATGATGCAGGAAGTATCAAAAGGAGAATTGGTCACAATTCAATCATTTCAAGAGGTAGTGGTGATCAAGAACCAATGGCATTAAATTAGAAGTCCAGACTGCAGTGAAGGCATTAGTGGAAAACACAGCTGCAGGAATTGATGAAATACCAACTGAAATATTCCAACAGGTTGATGTAGTAGTGGGAACACTCTCTAGTCTATACCAAGATATGTGGAAAACAGTTACCTAGCCTGTCCACTGGCCGGCTGAAAGGTTCTCATGACAGACATATTTGCAGAGGCTAATATACCCAAGATTGCCAGTTCAGAGGACGGAATTCTGGCTGCAGAAATGAATGAATTCAACGTCAGTAGTGAAGGTGGCTGTAAGGTCAGTAGTGAAGATGGCAGGTTGCTGATGATGCTCAGGAGCAGCAGGCAATACAATAGCCTTGGATCCTGTCCAAAGGACCAGAGGTTGAATGGTAGGACCGATGCACGATTCAGATTTAGCAAAAAGCAAGGGTGTCTGCCCATAGTGGTCCACATCCCCAAGGAAACTTCAGTTGATTCGTTGTTTGTGATGGTTGTTCTCATTCAGGACATGATTTCATGACGTAGTCCCTACAGATTCACTGCCAAACCACTGAGAATCCTGGCCCAGCCAAGTTGCTACCAAAGCTTAACTAACACATACATTCATGTAAAAATGTGTTTACTATAGCTCAAAAAATGGCTGCAGTGGTACATTGACAGGGTGCTGCCAGAAATCCAAGCCTGATTCAATGGAAGACACAAAAGGAGGCGACCATTGCTGACATCAGATGGATCTTGGCTGCATGCAGAGGAACACCAGAAACATGCCAGCTTTTCATTGACTGTACAAAGGCCCTCAGCTGTATGGATCATTTCAACTGTGGAAATTCCAGAGCATTTCATTGTGCTCACATAGCATCTGTATGTAGTCTAAGAGGCAGTCCTTGGGACAGATATGAAGTAGCTTAAAATCAGGGACGGTGTTCATCAGGGTGGTAGCCTTTCATCATATCTAGTCAATCTCATTGCTGTGCAAATAATTCAAGAAACACTACTGTATGGAGATGCATGTGGTATTAAGATTGGAGGAAGGCTTGCTAACCACATGCAATAGACAGATGACTTAACTTTGCTTACTGAATGTGAAGACTAGAGGCATTTACTGATGAAGATCAAAAACTACCTCTTTCTATGTAATCTACAACTCAATCTTAAGAAAACCAAAATCCTTACAGCTGGACCAATAGAGAACATTATGACAAATGGAGAAAATATTGATATTGTCATATTTCATATCATTTGAATCCACAATCTTTGTCTAAGGAAGCACCAGTTAAGAACTTAAATGTATGATTGGTTTGGGCAAATATTTTTGTATTTTTGTAAAATACTTCCTTAAATGGTTACATCTCAAAGATGTCAGTTTAAGGAAAAAAAGATCATCTGACTCAAGCTATGATATTTTATGGACCTCCTATGTACATGAATCCTGAAAAATGAATAATAACATGCTGATGAATTATGATTTAGGCAATGAGTATTGAAAGTATCATAGTCTTCTAGAAGAACAAAGAAATATGCTTCAAAGAAGTATAGCCAGATGTTCTTTAGATGTGATGATGGTGAAACTTCTCATGTACTTTGGACATGTTATCAGTATATATCAGTGGCTGAAGCAGGAAATCATGCTTGATAAAGTACAGGGTCAGTGGGAAAAGAAGACAGTCAGAGAGGTGGATTGAAGCCATGGTTGCAAAAATATGCTCAAACTAAAAACACCTGTGGGTGTGAGACAGGACCTGGTAGTATTTCTTTCTAATGTGCATACAGCCTCTATGAAATGGGTCTAACGAGAGGGCACCTGATAACAATAATTAGGATGCTGACTGAATAAATCTATGATAAAACCAATTTAACAATGATTTGTATTTTTCTATTTTCATGATATTAATATTCATTAGTTTTAGAATTAAATATACAAATAAAAAGCATTAATCATTTTTGTCTGATAAACTGGGGAACTCAAACGAGGAGACTAAGGCAAATCCATGTAAGACGCTAGAAGTGAAACAGGCCATAGCTTGTCATAGGCCTAGACAAAGCTATCATGACATGGCTCTGTTATGAACCAAAGAAATAAGAATCTTAGAAGTCTATAATCTGGGGATTAGAGGAGACCTTAGGAAAAATGTAGTCAGCTCGCTGGTTTTTCCAGATAAGGATTCTGAGTCCAGAGGGTTAGAGAATAATTTGTCACAGTCCTTCTGATCACTGGTGACAGGGTGACAACTCAGGATGTGGCTAGCATGCAATGTCCTTGTGAAAAGGATGGATGACTTCATCTTTGTGCATCTTCATCTTTGGATTCCTCAAAATCTTCCCTGCTCTTCCTGAGGAAAATTTAATTTGCTAATAGATACTTTTTTTTATTTCACTTCTTTTTGGTATAAAACATCTTTATCTTTAAGAATTAAAAACATAAAGCAGGGTCTGAGCCCTGGTGGCATAATGGTTGAGTGCGGGACTGCGGCACACGGGCTTGGTGTTTCAAATCCAGCAGCGGCACTCCCGGAACAAGGCTGGGTAGCTCCCACGACCTCCAGAGGGCAGTGATGCCCAAAAAACAACAACAACAACAAACAACAAACAGGTGTGATGTGTCCTATTAAGTTAGCCTTGAAGTTAACATCAAATAGTATGTGTGGCTACTAATGGAAAGGTTGGAGATTCATTTCTACATGAATGCATCTTAGGAGAAAAGTCCAGGGATCTACTTCTGAATAATCAATTATGGAAAACTCCACTCCCACATTCATGGGGATACCATAGTGAGAGAAGAGCTTCTGGTGAATTTTGATTTGACTTTGTTTGATTTTAGAAAGTAGAGTAGATACTGGTTTAAATCCTTACTTATTAATTCCCTGACAAACTTCCCCTATCAATATACTCCCAAGACATATAGGCTGGATAACTTAGTGCTGTATTATTATTGAGCCTAACATATATAGGCTAAATAATTTAAACTTGTGCTTTTGGGTGGTTAACTCTAACTTTGAATAAGGGAATCAGTTTATAACTCAAGGTCAAAGCCCAGTCACCAAGCTTTGGAGATGAGTCCAGTGAGTTAGCTGTCTATACACCCAACTAGCCAAATTTATTTGATTCTTTATTCCTCGGGCCTCTTTAATTACTATGATTGGTTTTTGCCTGAAAATCCACTGATGGAAAGGGATGCAAATGAATGCAAAGACTATGCCAAGCCAGTGGAAAAGCTTTAAAAATAATCTATGATTATGCAAATGCAGGATTTAGGCTAAGTGTTGTAGTTAAATGACTGTGCTTCACTCACCCTCCTCCCTCAAACAGGCTTCTCTGACCAAAACTTTCCCTCCATGGTCCTTTATTATACCTCTAGGTGGTAGAAGTCATTCACGAAATATTTCAGAGTACCATGAACACTTTGAAGTTTGTGTCCATGTTTATGCTTTTCACATTCTATGATAATAACATCATAGTTTTATAATTTGGGTTTTTTTATGTCACTTTGTTTAAATTGGCAAGTGTTCAAATCTTGTTACTTAATAACCCATCCACAGCCATCTAGTCAATTCTGTCTCATAGAGACCCTGTGGGATGGGATAGAATTGCCCCATGGACTTTCCCTGGCTGTAAACCTTTATAGAAGGCAGACTACGCTATTTTCTCCCACAGAACAGCTAATGTTTTCTAATCATCATCCTTTTGCTTTGCAGCCCCGGGGTGCAACCACTGTGCTACCAGGGTTTCCGTATCAAATAGTATTGAAGATATGTCACGTATACCCTCTGCTTTCAAGTTGATCCCAACTCATTAGCAACCCATTAGGAGATAGTACAACAGTCCCTGTGGGTTTCCAAGATTGTGATTCTTTCTGAGCATTGAAAGCCTCATCTTTCTCTCTTGGAGTGAGTGGTGGTTTTGAACTGCTGACCTTGAGGGCAATACCCCAAAGGATAGCCCATGATGACTCCTTTGTATAGTATATTAAAATTTTGATTATTTATAAATGATTTGGCAAAATACTTTTGTTTTAGATATTGTCAGGTATTCTTCTTAGGGGCTCTGGTGATGTAGCGGTCACACCTTAGGCTGTAATCCACATCACCTCAGGAGAAAGAGTGGGCTTTCTGATCCCATAAACAGTTACAGATTTGCAAACCCACGAGCTTCATTTTGGTTTCTAGACCTCCACAGAGAATGCACTAAATAGAAGAATGCTTCAGCTAAGCTGTGAGCTCTTTGGAGGCAGCTTCTGCCTTTGATTGACTTTGTCTCTCCCATGGTACTTTACACAATGAACTGCACAGAGCAGGTGCTCAACGGCTGTGTTGTATGAATGAATATAAAGAAACTACAACTGTCATGAAAAATAGGATTTTCATGTACTTGGTGGGGGTGGGGGGGAAGAGGTCAGCACATGTTTGAATTTGAGCTTTGCTACCCAGCTCCCATGTTTGAAAGGCATACTATTTTCTAGCGAGATCTGACCTCAGGCCCGCTATGAGCCTGAGGAAATTGACTCTGACTTCTGACCAACTCAGTGGAGGACCATAGTCCTGCTTGATAGAAATTCCCATATATACTCCATTATACCCTGTATATACTCGATTATAAGTTGACCCGAATATCAGTCAGTCAAGTACCTAACTTTACCACAAAAGCTGCATTAAAAAAAATGTACAGTGATACAAATCGGACCGGAAACATGGGGAATCCAGGATAAATGACCCCTTTAGGACCAGTGGGGAGAGGGGCAATACCAGGAGGGTAGAAGAAAGGTGGAGTGGAAAGGGAGAAGTGATGACAAGGATCTGCATATAACCTCCTCCCTGGGGTATGGACAATAGGGAAGTGGGTAAAGGAAGACATCAGACAGAACCATATGTACAAAATAATAATAATTTATAAGTTGTCAGGGGCCCATAAGAGAAGGGAGAGTGGGGAGGAAGTGGAAAAAGGAGGAGTTAATACCAAGGGCTTAAGTAGAAAGAATTTGTTTTGAGAAGGACGAGGGCAACAAATGTACACATATGTCTTGCATACAATGGATATATGTACAGATTGTGATGAGTTGTATGAACCCCCAATAAAATGATTTTTTAATGTGATGAAAATCTTAGGTTATACATGAGTATATTTGGTAGTTGTTTTTCCCTCAAGGAAATCACCAGGCCTTTCTTCTGAGGTGCTTCTGCATGGACTTATATCTCCAACCTTTCAGTGAGCAGGCATTGGTGTTAACTATGTACAAATATAGACTCTGTACAAATATAGTCTATGTACAAATATAGACTTGATGCCTTCTCTAGAAGTACCATCAGGATTAAATTTAAGAATATTTAAGGTGCTGGAATGTGTGTATTTCCAACTTGTGCATCTCAGCTATTAGGTGACACTGAGGCACAGGGGGTGCTTAGATCAAAGCAGACAGGGTAGACCTAGTGACTAATAGGAAGAAATTATGGACATAGAGGGCGTATGAGAACAAAGGTCTTTCCCGGTATAGGGAATAGTCTAGAACCGCGGACTCTGCAAGGCCTTGACTTTGAGCTCCACGCCTAGCAGGCATTGAAACTTAATTACTTCCCACAGTGAGGCAATGTCTTCAGAAACTGGTAATTGGAGCACAGGACTCACTTGAGTTTTTATAACTAAAGAAAAATCAATTATCTGCCAACTTTCATTTGAATTACGTGTTCTGTAGCTCAGAAATTCTGGAATATGTACTCTGCTTAGAGTCAAAAATAGGTTTTATAGAGAATAAATTTAAACATCAAGCAATGTTATTTTATTTTCATGGTGGTATAAAAAGTTAGGACTATTTTGTGGCCCCCTTTCCCCTGAGAGATGAACCACTGTAAATATATGCTCCATCCTATCTGATCAGTGTTTACCTGTGTTTTGGGATAATAGCATGAATATTTTATATACTTTGTAGAACCCTGGCTGTCATTGCTTTTTGCCCTCCCTTTGTTGTTTCTTTCTTTGCTTTATTTGCCCTTGTCATTCTTTCTCTTGTTTGTTGTCTAGGTGATTGTGACTCATAGTGACTCTATGTACTGTACCAGCCTCACAATTGTTGTCCTGTTTAAGCCAGTGGTTCTCAACCTGTGGGCCATGACCCCTTTGAGAAGCACACAGCCCTTTCTCAAGGGTTACCAAATTTATAACAGTACCAAAGTTACAGTTATAAAGTAGCAACAAAAATACTTTTATGGTGGGGGGGGGGTGGTTTCCAACAACATAAGGAACTGTATCAAAGGCAGTGGCATTTGGAAACTTGAGAACTACTGGTTTAAACCCATAGTTACATCCACGATGACAATCCATTGTCTCAGGATTCTTTTTTCTCTTTTTTTTCATTGCCTCTTTCTTCTGCCAAGCATGATGTCTTTCTCCAGGGACTGGCCTTTCTTGACAGCATATCGAAAGTATGTGAGATAAAGTCCCATCATCTTTGCTTCTAGGGAGAATGTTGTTTGTACTCCTTGAAATACGCATGTTCTTTTAACAGTCCATGGTCCTTTCCATGCAGCATAATTCAAATGCATCGATTCTGTAGTCTTCCTTTTATAATGTTCAACTTTCAAATGCATATGAGATGATTGAAAATAGCATGTCTCCGGTAAAACACACCCTCATCTTCAAAGTAACATTCTTGCTTTTCCATACTTTAAAGAGATCTTTTGTATCAGGTTCCCCCAAAGCAATGCATCCATCGATCTCTTGACCACTCCTTTCGTGAGCATTGATTTTGGATCCAAGCAAGATTAAATCCTTGGCAAATTTAATCTTTTCTCCACTTAACAAGATGTTACCTATTGGTTCATTTTTGTGGATTTGGGTTTCTAAACATCAAGTCATAATCTGTACTGAAGGCTGCAGTCCTTGATCTTCCTCACCAAGTACTTCAAGTCCTTCTCACTTTCAACAAGCCAAATTGTGTCATCACATGGCACGGGTTGTAAATAAGCCATCTTTCCATCTGGCTGCCCAACCCTTTATGTAGTTCAACTTCAGTAATTATCTTCACAGAATATAGATTGAAATACTCTTGGTGGGAGTATGCAACCTGACACATACCTTCCCTCATTTTAATCTGTGTAGTAGTCATTTGTTCTGTTTGCACAACTATCTCTTGATACATGCACAGGATCCACATGGAAACAGTGAAATGTTCTGGAATTCCCATTCACCTCTAGTCTGTCCATCGTTTGCCACAATGAATTGGAAATAAAGCAATAACAATGAGTTTGAGTCCCTTTCCTTCTGTTAGTTATCATAAAATGCTCTCAATGAATTTTGTGAAGTTTAATTAACAACTTGAATGTATTCAAATGTTTGTGGAACCTTGATACCATCTCTTCAGTTCTTCCAAGGCAAGTATGCACGTGTGAAAACACACACACACACACACACACACACACACACACACCAAATACCACCAGGTCTCTTGTCAATTCTGACAGTGGCAACCCCATGTGCTGCCAAGTGTAATTGCTTCATAGGATTTTCTTGACTTGAAAAAAATCAGATTTCCTAATCTTTTTCCCACAGAGCCACTGGGTGGATTCTAATAGCCAGTTTGTTTTTTTTTATTAGCAATAGATAGCAAATCATAGGTGCCAGCCAGTGACGTCTTCTACACCATAACACTTCCCACCCCCCTCCAACACCCCCAAACCACAAAACCAATAAACACTTCCATGAAGTCTAGTCCACCTCATAGTGACCCCCAATAGGGTTTCTGAAGCTGTAAGTCTCTACGGGAGCTGATAGCCTGACCTTTCTTCCTCTGAGCAGCTGGTGCATTGGCAGCCCGTTTTTTAACTCACAGCACCACCGACAATTCTTAGAGAGATCAAGTAGTGACCATTGTGAACTTTTAAAAGATAACCCATGCTTTATTTACATTTTTACTAAAAGATAAGTTTATTGGGGGTTCTTTCAGGTCTTACAACAATCCATACATCAATTATATCAAGCACATTTATACATATGTTGCCATCATTATTTTCTAGACATTTACTTTCTATTGAGCCCTTGATGTCAGCTCCTCTTTTTGCCCTCTCTCCCACCACCCACCCTCATGGTCTCTTGATAAAGTATAAATTATTATTATTTTCATATGGCTGTCTCCCTTTCCCCCATGATTTCTGTTGTTTGTCCCCCTGGAAGAGTGTGTGTGTGGTTATATGTCTATCATTGTGACCAGTTCCCCTTCCTTCCTTTCCTCCCCACCTTCCCCCTATCCTCCTAGTGAATTTATGTGTAGACAGCTGGAATAAATGTTGGAGATGATGTTTTCTCAAGCCCTCTTTTCTCATTGAGAAACAAAGTCCACCAACCGAGCCTGTCTTGATGTCCAGGTTCAGGATTCTGACTTTTCATCTGGGTGCTTCACAGACCACTTAGGAAGTAATCAAGGTCGTGACCTGGGATGCTTGCACACATGGGAGCAAGAAGTGGTAAGATAGATCTTACCATTGTGCGTTTAAATCACTCTAGGTCTTTGGAAGGCAACTTGGTGATATATTTCATGAACAATAAAAATATTATGCATTGTGCTTCTCTCCAGGGAGACATATCCATAAAATATGATATGATATAATCATTAAGATAATTGTTGGGGTTGTATAGTAATATGAAAAATATTCATGCTATAATATTAAACAGAAGAATACAGTACTAATATTTACACTTTGAATGGCCAATACACAACATCAATGTGTACTGAAAATGATAGGAAGTAAACACAAAACTCTGAAAGTGCATCTTATTGGATGAAAAAGTGTGTGTATTATTTTCCAGAGGAGTGTTTTCCATGATAGCTGTTTGAATGCCATTTATCCTGTAATTTAAATCAGAATTTTAAAAATTCAACTTCAGATTGTAAAGAGATTAGTCTTCCTCCAATGATGCATATTTAAGAGTTATAGAATATTCCAGAAAACATTTGGGAGAGAACATGTCTGTATTTATGAAAGCAACCTGCCATTGTGCCAATGTCAGCCTTCTATGAGTTCTAATTGAATATGAGTTCTAAGATAAATATTTAAGTAAAATTTGCTCTAATTTAGCCCCCTGTTTTATATTATATCCCCATTGTTGTTGCTGGTAGGTGCTGTTCCATCCGTCCCAACACATGGAAATCCTCTGTACCACAGAAACACTGCCATGCTGCTGGAAGTGTGGCATTTGAAATGTAGCATTTAAATTATTTGCTCTCTAAAACTTAATTAATCCTGCCTCCTCACAGAGAGGGACATATGTAAGGCAATTATTAAAAACCCTTTCCAAAATCAAGTGTCTTGTGGGATCGTATTTTAAAAGAAGTAAATAGATGTTCAACGCTATCATGCACAGACACAGTGTATTGCACGGGGGGTCATGACCAGGCTCACAAGACAGCAAAAACAAAAAACAAAACATGTCAGACAGCAAGGTATCTGAATAGGGTGAGTGAATAAGGATTCCATGAGGTTAATGCAATTGTTACAGTCCAAATCTTTAATCAATTGTGTCAGGAGGAAGGTTTGACCATGACTCATGCTCGGGGGTATTCTGTTGTACTTGGGTCCCGACATGGACGGCAAAGAGGATCATCTCAGACATCAGGCAAGATCTCAGTCTTCAGAGTCTGAGAGACTACTTTCCTTTGTTTAGTCAGCACAAATCCCAAGTTCATACCTCCTGGTTTTCATATCTGGAATTGTGCACTGAATGCCAGGTGGTGTCATGTTTAATAAAGACCTATATTGCATCTTCTTTTCAGAATCAGAAACTAGCTGTATGCTGCATTTTCTCTTCAGAATCAGGCATTAGCGAAGTTGTTTATGACATATTTATGTTCCAAGACCAATGTGCAGACACTTAGCTATATGTTGCAGTTTCTTTTTCACAGCATATTATATAGGTACAAAGCCAAGTTAGGACACCTGAAATCACACTATAAGTGACTTAGACATATAGGATTTAAGAGCATTAAAGAACCACATGAAATAAAGAAGGGTGGATTAATTGTAGGGGAAAGAAAAAGCTTTCTGCTTCCATAGAGATGTATGCCCTCAGAAACCTCACAGAGGAAGTTCTGCTCAGTCCTGGAGGGACACAGTGCGTCAGAGCTCACTCGATGGTGGTGAATCTTGCTGGTTAGTGAATCTTGCTGGTTAATCTTACTGGTTAATGGTGAAGTGGATTACTCATCAGAAGGGAGAAAAATGAAGATTTCACTCCCATTAATATTTACAACCTTGGAAACTTGAAGGCAGTTCTACTTGGTGATGGAGAGTTGCTGGACGTTGGAATGTTTTCAATAGGAGGGGGTTTGGTTTTGGCTTTTGTACTTTTGAAGGAACCTGCTAGCCCTGCAGGGTGTTGGGCTACCAACTGCAGGGCTGACAGTTCAAATCCAATATCTGTTCTCGGGGGAGAAAGATGAGGCTGGCTGTTTCTGTTAAGATCTACAGCCTCTGAAACCCGAGACTGCCTTTTTCATACTGTATCCAGTGTCTTCCAAACACTTCTTGTGTATAAATTTCATGTCATGCCATCCTATTTCATGTCATCCAATTTGATTTCCTTTCAATTAAAGTCATTCACATCCTCTCAACTAAACTGGACGGGAAGCTTTGTAAGGAGAAGGAAGTGAACATGCCTGCATATCTTCCCCCTCTCTAGTTCTCACAGAGCTCAGGGCAGGCTTGTCAGGAAACAAAGCTCTCACACCGAGCTGTATTCTAGACTTCCTTCACACTCACAAGGGAGGCAACAGCCTTCCACCGAGAGAGTAGTCACCCAGCTGGGATCCCATTTGCGTCTAGTTTCCAGCTTATTGCATCCACATATGGAATCTGCCATCTTCTTATTGAGAATAGAATTTTAATAGTTATCCTGCAATGCTTTCTTCACCTAAGCAGGATTTTACATAACCATAAGTAACCACTGTTAGGGACAATATTTATTCTCTACATCTCCCAGGGCGAAATGGGCAGCACACAGTCCCCACTGAAATGTTGTGTTTGGTTCAGAGAGGAATGTTTTACGAACTTGACACTCAGATCTCTGGCTTCTGTTTTCAAGTGGGAAGAGCTGGCAGCCACACCACTTTTCTCATGCGAAGCATGCAGAGCCATATTGGGGTGGTGTGGAGCAGCAGGCAGGGCGTGGACCAGTCATCCCACATATGCTGCTGTGTTCCATGCCTTGCCTCTGAATTCAAAGCCCCATTAGTCCAGGAGCAAAAGGCTCTTTCACAGGGATGCCATAAAGACCGTGGCACAAGCAGTCACCTTAGCTTTTTGTGCTTATGTTTTGTTTTAGAGTCTATACATCTCCTGGTTCTCCTTGTCCTTGTTCAGTTTACTTGCCACTGTGTTCCAGCAGATCTTGTTTTGTTGTTTCTTTTATCATCTTTCCCTTCCTCCTTGCCTCTTAGTTTTGGTGGGAACAAGAGGAAGCAATGCTAGAGGCAAAAGCTATATAGAAAGGTGTTAATATAAGCATATACATATGCAAATGTATTACATATGAAGATAGGGGTACTGGTCTATGTACCTATATTTGTATGGTGAAGTATTAAGGTAGTAGGTAGACTTGGGCCTCTACTTCACTCTTCCCTCAATGCAAGAACACGTTGTTCTAATAACTTGACATTGTGGCTGAAGACAAAAATGAGTGCATAAGCAAATGTCATGAAGATGGGTGATGGTGCCCAGCTATTCAAAAATATAGCGCCTGTAGTCTTAATATCTTGAGGTTAAACAAGTGGCCATCTAGCAAGGAAGCAACAAAGTCCACATGGAAGAAGCACACAAGCTTGTGTGATCATGAGGTATCGGAAGATCAAAAGAAATTACATCAACAGCAACAACAAAAGAAGAAATTACATCAATGTAAAGAAAAGGGGTTGGAGTGGAGACCCAAAGTCGTTCTGTAGACAATTGAACATGCCCTGCCAGAAGGATCACAAGGAAGGGATGATTCACCCAGGTGCAACATAGCACTGACAAAACTGACAACATTCTATGGTTCTTTAATGCTTCCTCCCTTTCACTCTCATGACACCAGTTCCACCTCACAAATCTGCTAGACCAAATCTGCTCTGTACACACAGAGACCAGGACAGATAAACCCCTCAGAAACAGTAATGGTAATAGAGACACCGTGAAGGGAGGGGGTAGTGTGGGAGTGGGGGGAGGGGGAACTGTTAGCAGTGATGGATGTATAACACCCTCCTACTCCCTGAGGGGAACAAACAACAGAAATGTAGGTGAAGGGATACAGTAGATGGTGTAAAATATGAAAAAATATATATCTGTATTTATAATTTATCAAGGGTTCATGATGGGAGAGGAAAAAGAGGGGCTGATAATAAGGATTCAAGTAGAAAGATAATGTTTTGAAAATAATGATGGCAACATATGTACAAGTTTGCTTGTTATAATTGATTTATGGATTGTTATGAGCCCCCAATAAAGTGATAAAAATTTAAAAAGAGGAAGCTACACTAATGAGGGAGAGAATGAAGAATGAGAAACCATGTAACCTGCGTCAAAAGAGCTGAGCAGCTGTGCAGGGACAAGTTCAGAACTAGGAGTGGGCACATTAGTCTCTACAGAGACCAGAAGGGGTTTCCTGTGAAATGGAAGATTGGCAGAGATCTAGGGCAGAGGGGATCTGAGGCAGAATGGAAGAAGTCGGCAAGGGTTCTCATTAAGGAAAGGGTTATCTTCGAGTGTGGTGCCTGTGCAGAGCAAGCAGCTAGAATTTAAAGAGGTCTTTGTTGGCTGGATTATCTTGAAAAACAGGTATGTATAAGAAAGCTTTATATCAAGAAGTAACCTTTTTCCCAAATAATTTTATTGGGGGCTCTTACAGCTCTTGTCATATTCAATACATCATTTGTATCAAGCATATTTGCACACATTGCCACATGCATTTCCAAACATTTTCTACTTGAGCCCCCGGCATAAGCTCCTCTTTCCCCCTTTCCTCTAGTTATTTTTTTAATTCTAGCTCCCCATATTTCCCCTCCCCCCTTATCCTCCCGCATGCATCCCTAATAATTTACAAATTGTTATTACCTCTTCATATCGTACACTGTCCAATGTGTAACCTCACCCAACGCCCCCCCCACCCCGCTGTCTGCACCCCAGAGAGAAGATCACATGTAGATCCCTGAAATTAGTGCCCCCTCCATCATCCCTCCACCCTCCCAGTGTCACCCTTAACCTTATATCAAGAAGGCATCCCAGATGAATCCAACTTTAAACCCGATGCTAGCCGGAGCCCTCTTTAGACCCACATAGCCGCTGGCTGATGATGCAGAAAAGTTAAACAGGATGCAGGAACATCAGAGGCGAGTGGGTGCGGAGTTGAGTGGGTCCAAAGTTGGTTGAAAAATAGCAGGGCACAGACAGCTCCCTGGGTCAGACGGACTACATGTTGCCATCACTGGGCAACAGTGCCAGCAAGCAGAAAAGCTAAGGGGCAGAGAGACAAGAAGGGACCCCAGTGTCTCTCTTATAAAAAGGCTACCCCTGCCAGAAGGTCGCATCAGGATGGACTCCTCCCCGCCACACATGCAAGTTGACATACATAAAATCTAACCTGGCACAAGGTTGAAAAGCTTCTTTCAACTCGTTCAACTGCAAGGTAGATAAAAGCGAGGCCTGAATTCAGATCGTCTAATTCTAAATTAAATTACGTTCCATAGCATAAAGGATTATATAAACTTACCCAGATGGGGTGGGAGCCATCATTTCCCATGTGGTAGCAGGTGCAGCAGCTGCACATGTTTTCTTCATACTGTGTGAAAATAGATTACGCATCAGTGTTCTCACTCATGGTGGCCCAAGATGTGACAGAGCAGAACTGCACTGTAGGATTTTCTGGGTTGGGCTCTAGTAGACTAGGCATCGTCTTGCTAACAGAAATGTCAGCTGTTTGAATCCATTAGCCACTCATTCAGTGGGGGAGAGACGAGACTGTCTGCTCCAGTCAAGATTTACAGTTTGTGTAACTTTATATGGGGTACTGTCAGTCGGAATGGCTTGATGGCAATGGGTTTGGCTTTCTTGTTTACAGAAGCAGACCCCTCGATTCTTTTTATCCTTGGCACTGCTGGATAGGTTAAGACCACCATCCTTTCTGTTAGGAATCAAGCACAAACCATTTGAGCTACCTAGAGACCTGCTCAAACCTTCTAACTATTCAATTAAAAATCACGTGACCACTCTTTGAATCCACTCAGAGCTGCACTGAAAATGAAGAGGACTACAGATACAAAGCATTGAATCACTTTTGCCTATTGCAAAAAAGAAAGAAAGAAAAAGAAAATTGAAATAGCTGTCCTGTGAAATGATCTGTTTAAAGGTTAGAAAGAATGCAGCTGTGAAATCATCCAGGAACTCTTTTTAATGGTAGGTGTTTAATCATGCTCTCCCCCTCTTCTAGAACAACTGGAAGTTTCAGGTTGTCCCTGGTTCTCACAACCAGCAATTACAGCACTGGGCTTGGTACCAGGGCTAGCTCCTCTGTCATTTATCATCCTCATTTCTTGTCTTATCATTACTTTTTCTTCTCATGTGTACTGTGTGTACATGTTTTCAAAAATAGATTAGATACCTATTGATGCTCTCTGCTATTTATTTTATGTTGTTGTCTTCTATACTGTGGTCACAGTGAGTCAGAACAGATGCCATAACGCCAAACAGCATCAACAGGTACAATAAAAATAAAATAAAGTGCTTAAATAGAGTAAACACTATTTACCAAGAAACACCCAGCTGTCAAAACCTTCCTAAGGGGCAAACAATAAAACCATTTCCATTTTAACCAGATATTAGGCAGGAAACCACACTGTGACTGTGAATATTGAATATATTCTTGGAGACAGGAGAAAATGAAGTCATCAGCCAATAAAACGACTGGTATTCTAAAAAAGTAAAACTAATTATTTCTTTTTCTGCTCATATAATTACATTCTTAGAAAATATAAAAGACTTTCGTTTAGAAAAAAGCTTACTTGAATAAATAGAAAATTTCCTAAGTGGTATGAATACCAGAAATAAATAAGTAATTCAATAACTTTTCTCGTTAGGTCTTTAGTACAAAGAAATGAAAATGGGGAAATATCTTATTCACAATAAGAGTAAAAGGTATAAATACCTTAGCATAATTTGCATGAGAATTAGAAAAAAAAGCAAGCAAGAAAACCTTACTGAAGATTCACAAAATGTGAAGATACATTAAAGCCTTATTGAAAAAACACAATGTTAAAAATACTTATATGGTCCTACTCATTGTTTTCATTATCATTGGTCTGCTCTGGTTCTTAGTGACCCACCCCATGAAGAAGAGAGAAAAACCTTGTCCTTTCTAACACCATTCTCACAACAGGTGCTTGTGGGAGCCTATCTTTGCAGCCATCCTGTTGAGCGTCCTCTTTTTCGCTGATCCTCTTTGAAGGATGAAGTCCCTCTCCAGGAAAAAGACTCTTCTGACCCTACGTCCAGTGTGTATGAGATATATCCAGCCATCTGTGTTTCTCAGGAATGTTTCAGGACAGATGCTTTTCTTCTTCTGACAGTTTTGAGATCATCAGTAGTCTTCACCAACAGCTTAATTCAAAGCTGTCAATTATTCTATATTCATTATCCAGCTTCTGCATAGATACAAGGCAAATGAAGGTGACTATGGCTTGGCCATGTTCTTCAAAGTGACATTGTTGATTTTCATTGCAGCAGATTTGCTGTAGGAAATGCATCATTTGGTTGCTTGACTGCTGCTTCCATGGGCATTAATTTTTGAATACAAATAAAATAGATTCTCTGACAGCTGCATATTTTATCCATTCATCATGATGTTTCTTACTGGTCCAGTGTAAGGGTTTTTATTTCCACATTGGTTAGACAGGGCTTTCTAGAGAAGCAAAACCTAGATAAAGAAATTGATATTGGGGAAAATGGTTCACACACGTGTAGAATGGTTAGGTTCCATTTATTTCAAGTCTAGGTGCCGAGTGTTAAGTTGGGGGGGTTCCCTGACTCAAGTGACTTTGGGTCCAGGGAACTGAGAAAACAACCCAAGAGCCAAGAGGATGAAGCAGGAAGACAAAACAGGAAGACCATGGCTGGCAAATACAAACAAAACTGGAAGATCACCTATCTTGGCACATGTTGGTGAGCACCCAGCATCACCAGACAGTATGCCGGGCCCAAGTCAAAGAACAATAGTTAACGTAAAACATTCAGGATCCACACCAGCAAGAAGAGCGAGGCAGAGAATTCTCCAGTTTTTATGTATGCACATGAAACAAGCTACACCCTCAAGATGTCATCAGACTGTGACCTTCACCTTAAAGGGAAGATCTTACTGCCAAACTACTGAGGATCCTTACCTAGCCAAGTAGACACAAAACTTTACTATCATAGTCATTCCTTGTCAGCATGGCAACTGTATCCATCTCTTTAATTATAAATTCATACTTTTGCCTAACAGGACACAAATTGCACACATACAAATGAAATGCGTTAGCCCATTTGCATCTTATATTTTATAAATGAATGAAACAAAAATAATGCATTCATAGCAAGAGGGAATCCTCACAACAAGGGTAGATAGTCCTTGTTTCTGCAGTTGACTTAGTTAGAAGTACCTTTTTCCCACCACTCTGTACCCACAGCAAACACCTCAGATGGCCCTGGTTTTTATCTGGTGAAATGACCCATACTTTTGTTCCTGAAGGGTCTAGACCCTTAGTAGTCGTGTCAGAACTGGGTTGTTGTAATCCACCCTTACTTTAATCACAGGACATGATAACACAAAGAGACAAGCTAAGGAATTGCCTGGATGCCAAGCATGTTCTTTTATCTTTCTTTTTTACCTCCATTAGGTAATACCAATCCAAGTTCCCTTTGGTAATAAGGATAAATCACACTAATTGATACAAAATTATCAATTATATGCTGTCAGTTGTGTACCTCTGGGAACTAAGACTTGCGGATTATGGGGTTGTAGGGACAGGAAGCAAAAATGGCAGCAGGGGGTCACTAGGAGGAGTGATGCTACTTCCACCCTTTGCTTCCTGGTGCTATGAATCCTGACTATCAGAGAAACATCACATCACATCCATATTTGGTTTTAGAGCATGGCCTCCTAGAGTACCTTTCCCCAACCCTGCAAGTCTTGCCACCTGGTGCCAAAACTGTGTCTTGTGATGGCCATGACATTGCTTTCATCAAGCTAGCTGCTTCAAGATGATGAAGAATATGCTAAGACCAATGGATTCTAGGAACATGGGCTCTGCCACACTTGATTTGCTGAGAGCGAACTCTTTAATCTGAAGCAGTACTGTGTGGCATGTACCATGAAGCTAATGGATAAGGCATTCTGTATACTCACAAATGGTAATTTTGGCAGAAGCAGGGGCTCAGGGAAGGTAAACCCTTATCCATCAATGTCATTTCCAATAAGAACAAAATACTAACCTTTTCAGGATGGATGGGGCCCTAGTTCATCAATTTGCTACCAGATTGGCCCCATTTCAGTGACTCGCTGTCAATCTCGGCTGCTGGCACATTGGGTACTCAGAAATGGCAGTAACCAAGTCAACCTTGGGGAGTGAAAGACCATGTTGCTGAGTCCACTCAGGCCGTTCATCCTAACCACCATGATTACGTTGCTTATGGGTCCATTGAACAGTGGCAGGAGTGGTTAGGGAAAGAGAATGACTAATTTCCATAGAATATTCCCTACCTATATAGTGTATTTTTTGGACTATAAGGTGCACCTGCCCATAAGACACACCCAGATTTTAGAGCAAGCAAACTAGAAAATAATATTCTGAACCAAATAGTATCAGTATACTAAAGTACTCTGGGGTACCACAGCTGTGGACCATAAGTTACACCCTCATTCCCCCCCCCACTTTTGGGGGGGGAGGTACATCTTATGATCTGAAAAATATGGTACTTAGTTGTTAAAATCCTCTTCAGGAATCTTAACTCTGGTGAGTATTCAAGTGAGGCAAAAATTACTTCCCTCTTTTGGTCCATTCAGAGATGTTTAGCCATTTATATCCTCCCCCCAACTCCTTATCACCAATTTTCCAATCATGCTACCTGATCATTCAGCCAAATCACTGACCACAGTCTACAAGTCAGGAATTGCAACACTTATAGTGGGGAGTAATTAGATTACAAATGGAAGAGAAATCCCCACAATAGTTAGAATCATGACCTACTCAAGTTGACACATGACCTCCACCATCACAGGTTCTATAAAGCTTATTTGCATGGTTCACTCAATCATTGTATGCTATATTAAATGCTCCACTGCCCTGAACATGCATAACTATATATATAATATATATAATATATATATATATATTTCTAAAAGATAGGGAAGGATTGAGTATTGTGGGAAAGAGAGATGTAAATGCTTATTGATTTTTCAGCAGATAAAGGTATTATTTTTGTTGAAATGTAGAAAAAGTTGACAAATCAAAATGTGAAAAAAGGCATTAGTTATCTGAATATCATCCAGATAAGCAAAGAAAGCATGTGATTGACTTCAATGTACTTTAGCATGTTTTCCACATACAAATTTTATGAGCCAAATTTAAAAATGTCTCTAATAGGTAAAGTTTTATTTTACACAGGTGAGTGATATTGTAGATGACCTATACTTTAATTTTTTTTTTAGGAATCATTGAGAGCCATCAGATATGAAATATCACCAGATAAAGAGTATGCACTTTTTTCATATAACGTGGAACCAGTGAGTACTTCTCTTTTCTGCCTATAAAATATTTGCTACTTAATTCTGATGCTTTATTATGGATAGTCCTTGAATATTCATACTTGTGATCAGTGAATCCTGAAATATTTGGTGGGCCCCGAGGAGGAAATCTCTTTTATATACCCTAGTGCCACCCAGGAAAGAGGAAAGCGAAAAAAATCTTCTTGGCAGAATAACAAACAACCTCCTCATGACCCAAACCACATGATTTTCATCTTAGGAGCTATTTTATAGACTTTTCTTGGGTTGATGGGTAGAACTTGTGTTTTTCTGTCAATTTATCTTACCCATTTGTGCAATTTTTTCCTTGTCAGTTTTGTAATCACACTATAAATTTTATCTGAGGAACAGAAAGTGACTGCCAGGTTCTCACTAGACTAATACATTAATTATCTTCATTCATGGTGTTCGGGTTAGGCATTGAACTCTCCATCACTCCATAAGGTCCTGTTTCTAGCACTATATATCTGAGATTCCTGTAAAATCTTCCCAGTATCTTCAAGAAAATCTCAGTCTGGTCATTAGTGTCAATCTTACACTTTCCAACCCTGTGGGTTTTCTTGTTCTTATTTTTTACTATGCTGTTGCTTTACAATTTCTTTTGCTTTTTCATTTTCAGTGAATGAGAAAGTGAGATTTATTTGTGCATGTGATGCAGATGCTGTTTGTAGAGAATAGCACTTCGAAAATGTGAATTTGTGGAACTTTGTTCTCGGTATATAACATACAGGACTCCACTCTCTTTCTGAGACCATTGTAGTTAGTGTTTCCAAAAGTTTCCGTGAAATCTACAGGTATCTGCCTTGAATGTTGGTAGGATTATCTCTTGGGAGAATTTGACAGACTCTTCCCTTGACCAGAAAAGGCCAACTTTTTTCATTTACAACCCATGATGTATATATGTGCGTGGAGAGAGCGAAGGTCGGGGGGAAGTGGTCAGGCCAAATAAGTGATCTGCATGGGATGCACATCTAATCCTGAAATTCATCCTTTACAAGTTGATTTGAAAACTGGGTTATTTATTGGAGATTTCAGTATTATTTCTCATAGTGTGACACACACACACACACACACATCCTTCACGTAAGGAGCCCTGGTGAACAGTTAAAGCATTAGGATCCTATTTTCTGCAAGGTCAGCAGTCCAAACCCACCAATTGCTAAGCTGGGGAAGATGTCTCTGTGCCCATAAAAAATTGCAGTCTCTATCTTTAGGGGCCCTAAACTATGGTAAAAAAGTTATCTAATTATCTGTATCTATCCATCTATTCTCCCTGTCTATCTACCTATAGATATATGAGGTGGTATACCCCCAAACAAACAAACAAACAAACTAAAGAAGAGTTTTTCTGAGCGTAGCTTTTACAGTACAATTATTTTCCAATGAGGAATGCATCCAGAAACTTGCTCTGTGTTAGTGCCCTCAGGGGTATTACCTGATCACAGGGAATTTTTTTCATTAAAGCATTTTTGCTCAAATCTCATGTTTTGTGGTGGCAAATTTAACAGAACAGTGCACAGCGGTGAGATTCTGTGTCTTTCATGGGAAAAACGCTGCAGAAACTTGTAATGTTGAACACTGCTTACTGGGCTAGAGCTATGGGAAAAACGCAAGTGTACAGGTAGTTTTCTCCTTTCAAAAAAGGTGACAGACATATCAGTTGATGACAAATCTAATTCTGAGTGTTCTGAGTGTTCTTCAGCTTTCCACTTGGACAAAAATGTCAACTTGCAGTGCATTTGGAGTCGATCAGACTGTTAATCTTTCTATTTAGAAGATCTAAAAATAGCACCTAACAGTGAGTGACCCCAAAAAGCTCCTCCTTTATATCAGCCTGGTTTTGCCACCATGACAATTCACCTGATCACTCAGCCATCTCAGTGTGGCAGTTTGAGGCAAAAACCAGCACGTCTCTCTTGCCCCATGCTCTTTCCTCATCTGACCTTGTTCCACTTAACTTCTTTTTGTCACTGCAAATGAAGAGGGACATGAAAGGACAGTGATTTGATGACAAAGAGGAGGTGAAGGAAAAAAGAGGGATGTGCTGTCAGCCATCCAAACAGAGATTGAAAAATGTTTCCAAGATGGACTCACAGATTTGACCAATGTCTTAAGTGTAATGGAGCATACTTTGTTTTGTAAAAAAAATAAAATAAAATAAAATCCATAACTTTGAAAAAGCCATCTTTATGGGTATCTCCCTCCGATGTATCTATTATTTTATTTCTTCCTGATGCTCTTCCTTGGTTACTTGCTTCCAAGAATGGATTTGGCAGTATTCCGCCATACTCTAGAGTAGAGTCTGGAACCCTTTGCGGACATGGTCAGAGTTGTTTTTTGAATGGTGAGAGGTGGTGTTGATGAAGTTGTTAGGGATGCATTGTTGTAAGGGGATGTTTGATGACCTGATTATTTCTTTTTGTCATGAGTCTGTTCAAATGGTCAGTATGTGTTGATTTTGTAAGTAATGATCTCTAGGGCCACCATGAGGGTTTTGATGTCGTAAAGTAGCAAAGCATTGGGCTACGAACCTTAACATCAGCAGTTCAAAACTACCAACATCTCAGCAGAAGCAAGAGTGGCAGCCTCTGCAACCCACCAGGGCAATTCCACTCTGACCTAGATAGAGGGATGAGGAGATGGATCCTATCTCCCCATTGACAGGAAGGAGTAATGCTTTAGAACTGACTTCAAAGGAAGTTGAGTTTTTTGCTTGTTTCTTTTGGTTACCTTTCTTCAGTTTACCAGTTTTCTGATAGGTTTTCTTCCTGTCAATTTTATAATAATTTTCATATTCTCCATCCAAGTTCTTTGGGATAACTAGACATATTTATCTACTTAAGGAGTCTGGAGCAGTTCATGGGTTTGATATTCTTAAGGGGACTTTTAGTGTCACAGACCTGCTTTTCCTTCATGAAGCTCTAGGCTGGCCTCTGTAAACTGAGTGGATTACATGGATCATGGACCATTTCAACTCAGTTGGAACCCTGGGAGCCACCTAAAATATGATCCTTGCAACTTGAATAACAGGCAAAACTCAGTAGTCTTTTGGAGGACTTTCATGAGGATAAAGTGAATTTGTTCTGTTTCTCCCACAAGGCACAGCTAATACTTGAGTGAAAAAGTATAGAAAGCCTAGACTGAGAAAGTATAGAAATCTTTCAGATCATGTTACAAGGGAATATTTTAGTTATTGGGCCACCCCAGCAGAGGAAATAGAATACCTTAGGGGGCAACAAGTATACAATTCCATGTAACCTCAAAACAAGATTTTATATTTGTTCTCTTTGTTCGCCAGACTGTTATAGAAAAGATGCTTACATTGGATCATTTCTAGCTCGACATCAAAGATACTAGGTTTATGTGGTTGATAGAAAGAGTCCATGTGGTGGAGGAGGTTACATGTTGGCTTGACAAACATGAGGCTGGAAGGTCCATGGTAGAAAGATGGGGGATTCTGCTACCATTAAGATTTATAGCCTCTCTCTGGTGGCAGTGGCAGAATGGTTATGAATTAGACTGCTAACACCATGTCCAGCTGTTCGAAACCACCAGCCTCCACTCAGGAGAAGAACAGGGTTTTCTACTCCTGTAAAGAATTAGAGTCTCAGAAACCCACAGGAGTAATTCAGCCCTGTCCTGTAAGGTCACTGTGAATGAGTTGTAAATGACCTGATGGCAGGGAGTTTGATCATTATTCCTTTTGAAAAAGTGCTTTATAGTTTCATTAAATTGATATTTTATTAAAACATGAAAATGATAAAGATTTACAGTCTCAAATACCTTACTAGTGCATGATACAATTCTTCACCTATATTTCTTCCATCCACTAGGCTTCTTTAAATATATTTTGCTTTAGTATAGCTTTATATATTAACCACACTGCATGTATAAGAGACATTACATTTATCATGTTGTACTACCATTATTACTACCCATTTCCAAAAGTTTTAATCATTCCACATAGAATCTCAATACCCCTTGATCTATAAGCCCCAGTTTCTGTACCCATAGACCTTGCTAGCCACTAATATGTGGTCTCTATGCATTGTTTTATTAAAGCTAATTAAGGGGATTATATAAGCTGCTTCTTGTGTCTGATTTTTTGCACACAGCATAATAGTTATAAATTTTTCTATGTTGTAAAAACCAGGACTCCATTCCTTTTTGTGTCTGAATAGCATTCCATGTTCTGTGTGTTCATCTGCTGATGGAAACTTGCCTGTTTCAATCATTTGGATATTGTGAATAGTGTTGTAATAAACATTGTTGTACAGGTTTCTATTCCTGTCTTTGCTTTCAAGTTTTTTAGGACTATGAGTTATTTAACTCTGTGTTTCACCTTTTGAGGAACTGCCCAACTGTTCTCCACAGCACCTTGACTTCCCCACCATGCTCCTCATGAGATACCGCTCTGCGAGCCAGTGCAACTGACAGCCTTTAGGGGAAAGTATAGTCTGCTAAACAGGAGTCATTCCTGGCTGTGAATAGGAACCTCAGAATACCCCGTCCATAGGACATAGCATTCGTTCGCCTTTGAAATAAATCTGGTCAGTTTGTTTACTTAATGGAAGAATAATTTTGGGAAACTGGAGTGGATTCAGATAATTAACTGAATATATTAGACTGGGTTTTCTAGAAAAACAAAACTAGTGACAAAAGTAGATATATAAGAAGCAACTTAATACAAAGAAAGAAATTTGTATTAGGGAAGTGGCCCAGTCCATCCAACTCAATTTGTAGGTCAGATGCCAACTAGAACCCCATCCAGACTTAAGCAGCTGCTGACCTGTGAAGTCAGAGGTGACTCAGAAGTGGGTAGATCACAGGCTAGTGGGTCCAACATCCATTCACGCAAGGTTTGGAGGAACATGGTAAAATATCAAGAGCCCCCAGTGATGGCACACGAATTTCACAT
Source organism: Nesogale talazaci (assembly GCA_004026705.1). NCBI lineage: Eukaryota > Metazoa > Chordata > Mammalia > Afrosoricida > Tenrecidae > Nesogale > Nesogale talazaci. Next base: position 109,343 of record PVJH01004957.1, read on the forward strand.
GGCACCTGCCACATAGTAGGTGATAAACATTAGTCCCCACTCTCGCCAAGATTTATCACCAAAGTTCAAATAAATGCCACATTTTCCAGGAGATTTCAATTTTATTTTAGACACAGGACGTCTCCATTTGTTCTTCTTTTTAGAAAAATTTCTCAGGAACTATTTTATATAAAGCTGACACGCTACCGTACCTCACAGAGCTTACAATACAATCAAATAATAGTGTCGACAGTGCAGCTGTGATAAGAGCTGCAAAGGAAAGCTAGAGGAACATAGGTAAAGGGATTTTACCTCATTTGGTAGATAAGGGGAGGCTTCTATGAGGAAGTGAAACTTAAGCTGAAATCAGAAGTGTGCATGGTGAGTAGAAAGGATAAAGAAATATCGATTGCTTGTGCAGAAAGAAGGCCTTTCCCATCGTGTTCAGGGTAAAAATAAGGAAGCTGGATCTTCCAAGAGTTTAGTTTGGAATTGTTTCATTTCAGGTGACTGGGTTATTTAGTAAGCAATAGGAAACATGAGTGTGAAAATGATACATTGGTTATAGAATGGAGAAACTCATGAGGGAAAAAGGACTATTAGACATCACACTAGCTACAACACATGGTAGTTTCCGTCCCCACATGATACACTATTCCTGGAGAAGGAGAGTCCACGTCTCTGTTGTCTATTTCTGCTCCTCAGGATCTAGAACGGGGCCATTCTGCACATTTTGGGTGATGAGCAAATATGTTTATGGCATTGCCTTCTTTCAATATTTTAGCCTGGGATCAGGTGCCAAGTGATTTTCTGTATCATAAGTACTTGAAATTCTACCATATAGACACATAAAATTAAGTAATGAGAGGATGAAGCACTTTTTGTCAGCTAAGTAAAACAGCAAGTTTGTCTAGAAATTATGATTCTGCCACTGCGCATACTTAAAAATATGGAACACTATCTAATATATACTTTTCTTTCATGCTTTTCAACATACACAAATTAGTTCCTGATAACTAGGCCCACTCCATATTTTAGTGGCCTCAAAAGGACTCTTAATAAAAGTTACTTGGAAAATAAAGTTACTTTATCTTATGATTAAATAAAAATATTTAATTTGATTTGAGACTAAAAGAACAAACCTGTTATGAGTTGAATTGTGTGCCACTCTCCCCTACCTCAAAAACAAAAACAAAAAGACCTAATCGTTACTTCTGTTACCTGTGAATGTACCTCATTTGGAAAGAAGGCAAGTACAAACATCGTTAACAAGATACGTTGTGGAAGGTAGGGTCTCCATCTCTTGCTGAAGAGTACTGAGAGACTCACAGAGGACAGTCAGGGAGAGACGGGGGCAGGGACTAGCGTGGAAAACATTGGCTATCAGAAGCTGAAGTGTGTTGATTTAGTTCATCTCATACTTCTTAAAGGATCATTCCTGTTCCAAGAGCCAATGTTCCCTAAACATTATCTTTCTTTCATTTTTAAAATTGGTGCTACCTTGTTCAGGCCATATAAAGAATTTCATAACATTTCTCAATGTATAGGGCTCCTTTGAAAATAAGCTAGACGTTGGGGAGAAATGGAAACTGTTTTTATCTCTAACTTGAAAGCTATTAGTAGAGAAAAAATGCCTCAAAACAAAAACTGACTCGAATGAGAACCGCTATGTACTTTAATCAATTCTGAGGTATATTGGACTAATTTGGAGAGTTTATGAGACTGCTGTGGAATGAGGGAAATGGAAATGCAATATTTTAGATCATTCTAAAATATTAGCACACTATGTAACTTTCTGAGAAGTATTCTGTCTTTGTTAATTTTGTCTCTGAAAGGAGCTGTTGAATATGCATGACTAATTTCATTGCAAATATTGTGGGACTTCATTAGGTGATTATTCTTATAGCCAGTTGAACATCATTCTAGTCTAAAAAAACGTCTGGTCCAATAGTCAGAGGTTGTGCCTTACATTATATATTTTTTATATTATATATTAATAAAAGACTAAATGGATACCACTATAGACTAGATCAAACAGACAAACTTACTACCTCTAAATTAATTCCAACTCATAGTGACAGTACACAACAGAACAGAATTGCCTTTGTGGACAATTGAATATCTTTACATGACTAGAAAGTCTCACCTTTCTTTCACCAAGCAGCTGGTAGATTTGAACTGCTGATCTTGTGCCCAATATGTAACTCATTATCAAAAAAGAGCTCCTTTCCTATAGGCTAGAAAGTGCCTGAAATTTTCCTGGAAACTATATCTTTTATTAGATCTGTGGGAGGAGTATTGGAGAAAAATAGCAAATATTTGTGAGAGGTAGGTTTATTGTGTCAATATGGCCAATGATACATGTGGAATTAATAGAATTGTAGTTTAATTGAAGGGCAAAGAGATAAATGACTTGGGAAGCCTTGCCTTTATTTCTCTTGTTCTCTGATGATTGGACCAGTGTGCAGCTGCCTTAGCAAGTTCTCTGCATCACATTGTGAGCTACACTGCCTGTGGGGCACCCAACCTGTGGACTGTGTCACTAAAGTTTGAGGTTCTTTCAAGATCTGCTTCACTGCACTGCTGGTGTACACATCACTTGACCTGGGAACTGTCAGGCTCTGTCATCTGGCTGACTATTGATGATGTGTCCTGCTGTATGCTGTCTGTCGCTAGACTGCCTGTGTTGCTCTGCAGAAGACTCAGCTGTCTGCTTCCTTGATTTGCACCCAAAAGCCCTCATAAGTTGAAGGATTGCCAGTATATTAACGATTTCACAGAAGTGAGTTGAAATGAGCTCTCTGTACTGCTCTGTGAAATAATTAGTTTTTTATTTCATTGTGTTTTATATAAAATAATAAATGTCATGGTTTTGTTTCTCTAGAGAATCCTGTCTAGCACAATATTTATTATTCATAATTTGTTATATTCAATATTAAATACTTGTGCTGTTACATTCAAACCATATTAAATCCTCACAGGAGCAGAATGAGGTACACATAAGTCCCTGATCTGATCAAAATAAAATTCCAGTGAATCACACTGTCCTTGTGCCAGCAAGATGGGTTTATGTAAGTCAATTGATTTATGTTAGTTATGTAGTGCTGTGTAATAGCTTATCCCAATACATAATGTTTTAAAGCCACTACCATTTATTATTTAATATTCTTTAGAACTGGTAATAAATACCATTTAATACTTAACTCGGGCCAAATTAGTTAGATCCTCTGACTCTCCTCCCGGCTGCAGGGCATTATTTCAAAGCTCAGCTGAGGGAGGATCTGTCCCCAAATTTGTCCATGTGGTGGTTGGCAAGATTCAGCTCTTTGTGGGCAATTAGAAGGAAGATAACCTCCATTATTTGCCACATGGACCCTTTTCAGTGGGAAGTACACAATGTGAGTATTTACTACATCAGGGTAGCCTGAAAGAAGAGCCAATGCAAGAGAGTTAGAAAGATAGAAGTTACACTCTTTTAGGACCTAAAGACTGTCTCCTCACTTTCCCATATAATGTTTATTAGAAATAAGTCACTAGGCATTATACCAGCTGTGAGTACCAACATGTAAGGCTCAATGGGAGGCAATTTAGAAGCTACCATCTACACTATTAGAGATTTGTAAAAAAAAAATGGTGATGATGACCCCTTATATATTAGAGGAGTCTGTGGTAGAGCAAATGGTTAAGATACTTGACTGCTAACTGAAAGAGTAGAAGTTTGAATCCACCCAGATATGTTTAAGAAGAAAGACTTAGTGATTTCCTTTCACCTAATCATCCACTGAAGAGCCTGTCAATGTCCTCTGACACGTGGAGTCACCAGGAGGCAGAATCTATTCGATACAACCCATTTTTCATATTTACTCATGATCCTACTATCAGCTAAAGGAATGTATGTTACAGAATATATATACTTTCTTTCTTGCCTTATACCCAATGTTCCTAGAATATTGAGATACAATTCTGGAATGGGTATTAGGAAAACCAGGTTTTCACCACTCTTATTTAGATAATTTTTGATGACCTAGAGCAGGACAAAAAGCTGCAGTTTTTCTTATCAAAGCAATGAGATCATGGGCTGGCCTTTACTGACTGAGGAGTGTTATGAAAATCTATGTAGCAACAGCTTAACTGTAATAACTGTGGTGAGAATTAAATAAGCAACATAAGGATATGCCAGCACAAGACTTACATGTTCTATACATGTAAACTCCTGCTATTATTTTATCTTATTAACGATTATGCAAGTTCAGTGGAATAAGGTGCTATATAAATCTATGAAAAGGTGCTTTGTTTAGATTTTATTTGAAACCTAAGTGAAAAGCTTAGGTTCTTTTTTTAAGAAACTAACTTCATACAGAATTCCAAATTTACCTATACCACTAGACTATTAAGTATGGATATAGTCTCTCTCTTTTTTAAAAAAAATCATTTTATTGGGGCTCATGCAACTCTTATCACAATCCACATATCCATCCATTGTGTCAAGCACATGTGTACATTTGTGGCCATCATCATTGTCAAAATATTTATTTCTACTTGAGCACTTGGTATCAGCTCCTTATTTCCCCCCTCCCTCTCCCTGACTTCCCTCCCTCTATCATGAATCCTTGATAATTTATAATTTTTTCCATGTCTTACACCAACTGATGTCTACTTTCACCCACTTTTCTGTTGTCCAACCCCAAGGGAGGGGTTGTATGTAGATCACTGTGATCAGTTCCTCCTTTCTCACCCCACCTTTCCCTTACCCTTCTGGTATAGGTACTCTTATTATTGGTCTTTTTAAGACCCCAGATACTATGTATTCTAATAGCCAGTCACTGTCATCATTCTTCACCACATTTGCTTATGCACCAGCTTTGTCTTCAGTGGATTGCCAAGTTCATAGAACAAGATGCTCTTGCATTGAGGGAGTATTTGCGTAGTGTTCATGTGCTACCTTGATATGAAACCTATAAGTGTATGTACATAGATCTATCTACCCATCATCATATATCAGTATATTTACATTTGTTATGCCCGTTACTAGACTTTTATTATCTTAATAAACCAATACAGTTAAGGATTTTAAAACAGTTATATTGGCATATAATTTACTTGTCATACAATTCAGCTAAATTAAGAAGGCTTATGCAATCATCACAATAATCGGTTTTAAAACATTTTCTTTCTTCTTGTACTCATCATTATTAGCTCTCCATTTCCCTCCAACTGTCCATGCCATACCCTCAAGGAACCACTAGGTCAGTTATGTCTATGTAGATTTTCCTATCCTAGATTTCATAGGTAGAAAAAACATTTAAAAACAGCAACAACTAGCAATGATTACAAAGTAAAACAGAAAATATCTTGAGTGAAATGGAGGCAGAAAATATTAAAAATTAGAATAAATATAAAATGGGTCAAAAGGGAGATCAAATGATAAAATGTTAAATTGTAATCTCCCTGCATCTGCAGTCATCCATTTCCCAATGCATTCTGCATGATAGCAAGGTTTTTGCATCCCTGGTCTATATTCAGAGCGAATTCAACAGAGGCTTAACCCTTATGCATTTCCCCTTTATATTTTTTCTAACTGAAACAACTTTAAAGTGGTTCAAAGGGAAACTCAAAGAAGGAGCTATTATATTTTAATCTAACTCTATCTGCCTGTAACCTACTTAACAATGTTCTCTGTCTGAAAACAAGGCTATTCCTATCTCTTAACTATGGTCATAGAGTATTCTCTGGAGACTAAATCCATGTGTGGACCCTGCAAATGGATTTCGGACTCCCACTGTCATCTACAGCCTTCTGCAAACCAGGTTTCCACAGTTTAAACTCTGATACCCTTTCTTCCTTCAGATTTGGACTTTATTATTTATAATCCTTGCATCTCACAGGCTGGTTTTCTTCTCATATGTGGACTCAGTTGATGCCTCACGTAGATGGCTGCTTATTTGGAAGGCAGCTATGTTCACCACTATACCACCAACACACCTTATGACTGCTTGTTTGAAGACAAGATGCTGTTCTTTCTATAACTGGGAACTATGTAGTTTCTTCACCTCTCTTTGTTATAGCATCCATAACTTCAGTGATCTCTTCATGAAAGTGAATATCAAGCTGGGCCATGCCATATGAACTAATCGTTCTTAGATTAGGGATATTATTTTATATCATATATATATGGTTCACTTAAAGGTTTAAAAAAATTAAGTACCAAAATTTGGAGAAAGTAGAGTTCTTATCAAGATGTACAGCCTCTAAAAGCCTAAAGACCAGTGATTCTCAACCTGTGGGTTGGGACTCCTTCAGGGATCAAATGACTCTTTCAAAGAGTTCACTCAATTTGTAACTGTAGCAAAATTATAGTTATCAAGTAGCAACAAAACAATTTAAAGGTTGGGGGGGTGGTCACCACCACATGGACTGTGTTAAAGGGTTGGGACATTAGGAAGGTTGAGAACCTCTGCTATTTAGTGTCGCCATAAGGCAGAACCAACCCAATGACAGTCGGTTCCTTTACTTAAAAGTTTGTATATTAATGGTTAATAGAGATAACACTTAATTAGTAGTTAATTAAGATAACAGTTACTCACTGGGGGAGAGTAACTTTTTTGCTGCTGTTGTTGATGCTGATTCCTGGAGGTGATTATTGCACTTATATCCAAGTGTGCTAGATATCCAGTAATGTTTGCTTGCATTCCATGACACAGAAGCTCTGGAAATGTGTCTGTGAGACTTGAGCAGCCTTAGACATTTTTCCTTTATACAGAGAGAGTGGTACTCTTCTTGACTCTCTAGCATTTAAACATTTTCACTCCTGGTTGTTAGTCAAGTCATAGACCATCTCTTGCTTGTGTTTCTGAAAGTTTTATAGAAAATGCTGCAGAAACAACAGATAATTCAATAACTACACGGTTACTTAGAGTTTTCTGCCTGAGAAGATTTCTGAACATGTTTAGCTGTTTGAGCTTCCATCTACTGTCCCACCAACCCCTTCACATTAACCTGCTCAGCCACCAGAAGTACTTGAGTTCTCCTTTCTGATCATCTGAATCAGTTTTGCATTTGATTGATTTATAATATTTCTCTGCCACAGTGGTGAGATGATGTATACCTGTTTTGAAAATTATGGTCTACATAAAACCCCAGGAGAGAAGCCTAATCAGTGCCCTTTGGTAAAAGCTCAGTTGAATATCTGCCATGTACTTGCCTGGAGGAGTTATTCATGTTGCTATTAGTATAAAAGTCAGCTTTGAAAGAAACTCAAGACTTTAGAAACTACCAAAACTGAAGTCAGTACCATGTGGTCTATCTGTGGTTCTCAAGGTGTACATGTTAACAGCATCACATAGCAGATAGCCTCACATTTCACCCTTGGAGCTACTGGTGAGCTTCAACCACCAGCCTTCCAATTAGAATACCCAGACACACACACACCACCTTCACTCACTAAACCATCAGGACTTTTTGAAGTACTCAAAGAACTCACTAACATCTGTTATATCCAATGTTGGTGGTGGTGGTGGTGGCGGTTGGCGCCATTGAGTGGGTTCCAACTCATAGCTATCCTATGTGCAACTGAACAGAATACCTCCTTGGTCCTGCACCCATTCTGACAATTGTCCTTACATGTGAGCCTATCTTTGCAGCCCTTGTGCTGCAACATGCTGTCTGCTGTTCAAACCCACCTGTCACTTCTGAGAAGAAAGGTGAGGTATGTACTCCCAGAAAGAGTCGAGTTGTGCTCCCAAGGCTTTGAAACGCAAACCAGTTTTAATTTGTGATTTAAGGTCACTGGGAGTCTGAGTCAAGTCCATGGCAGTGAGAGTAATTATACTCCACAGGCACATTTATTACAGGGCAAGATCTGAGACAGAATCAAGGAAAAGGAGAAACGCTGGGCAGTCTGGAAGACTGCCAGCACAAAGCTTCCACTGTATTTGGGATGAGATGTTGTCCTGGCGTCAATGTATAATACCCAGGATGTTTTGACAGCCTGGAGGGTTCAACAAAGCTTTAGTGTACGGAGTTGCATAAGCCTGACAACTGGATTCCTTGAACATTGGGGTTGAACCTAACCTCTAGCTCCCCACTCTAGGTGAGGCTGATGTCACGTGAATGGAGAGCGTTGAGAGTTACGTCTTTATTGGTAGGTGCCATTGAGTGTCTATATAGAACTGAATTAAACACTGTCTCCTCCTGAGTCATCTTCACCATTGATATCTTTGAACCCATTGTTGCAGCCACTATGTGAATCCGTCTTCCTATGGGTCTTTCACTTTTACACTGACCCTCTATTTTACCAAACAGGATGTCATTTTCCATGAACTGTGAGATAGTCTTGCCTTTTTATCATCATTTTTTGAGGGTTTTTTTTTGGGGGGGGGGTAGCATCACTGCCTTCTGGTGGGAGTGGGAGGCCCAGCCTTGCTCCTGGAGAGCTGCTGCTGGATTTGAACTGCCAAGCCAGTGGGCTGCAGTCCCGCACTCAACCACTATGCCACCAGGGCTCAGCCCAATCATTTTTTTATTAGGTGTGGTCTCAATAGCCCTCTGTAAATAACAGTTCTCCTTAGCTCTTGAGAAATTCAAAGGGTTGTAACCCTGAGTTAATAGTCTCTCTTTGATTGAGAATAAATTCCTTACTATACACAACTCTTCTTCATTAGAAAAAATAATTTAAAAAAAAAGAACTGATTTTCAAAATCTTTGCACAGGAGTGGCTTAGGAAATGCATTTCACAATTCTGGTCTAGGCCTGCCTTGTCTGCACTGTCCACAGAACCTTTTCTGGTTCCCTTCTTTGGGAACTAGCTTTTCCAAAAGTTCATGAGTTCATGCTGGGTGGATCCCTTGCACATTTTCCTATTTTAGGGCTGGTATCAGCATTACAAGGAGTTCTCCGTCTCTGCAGTTGCTTTAAAGGTCAACTTTGAAGAGCAGAGTCTTTGTGGTATTTCTATAGCTGTGGATGCTTTTGTTCCTGTGGCGACTGCCTTAGACCAACTGCTGCTCTGATGATAGGTGATGAAATTCATCTTAGTGAATTCTTTCCACACCCCCCACCCCGCCAACCCCGTGAGGAAAAGTACCAGAAGCTGCTTCCTCTACTCCCTGAAAGTAAACCCCATATCCACATCAGTATTTATCAGGAATCCCTTTATCCTGTGATGAAATCC
>PVJH01004958.1:0-118397 GCA_004026705.1 Nesogale talazaci
AAAGATAGGGACTAGAGTTAAGTGACTTGGGGTTTAGGTTTATTGACAGAACAGGGGTGTCTGGAATTTATCGGCAGGATCAAAACAGCTCTTTAGCATTGGGCTGAATGGTCACAAAATGGGTTGCAATCTGCACGGCCTACCATATGAAACTACCGGCAGCTGGAAAGACTGGGCTTCTATTCCCATAAACACTTACAGGCTCTGAAACGCACAGGGCGACACCATGACTCAGCACTGACTGGAAGGCAGTGAGTGTGAGTGAGGCAGGGGCTGACAGTCTGGGCTAGAGACCAATGAAGGAGACATTTAAGCTTCTCTAGAAAATAGCACATGCTTAATGCTTTTTATGATCAGTTTCAGTGAAAGTCATCCAAGTGACCTGTATATTAAATTCTATAGAAAGTTTTAGATTTGGGTCACAGAAATGCTTTATAGAAGCCGGTGTGAGGTGCCAGTGAATCATTCTGACCCTGAGAGACTATACCCAACAGAATAGTGCCTGGTCTTGTGCCACCCTCACAATTCTTCCTATCTGAGTCCATTGTTTTTGCCACCATGCCAATCCATCACCTCAAAGACCTTCCTCTCCTTTACTGCTCCTCCACTACAGCAGGTTGTCTTAGGCCAGGATGACTGGAGAGGCAAGTCTAGAAACACTCAAATTATGTAAGAAATAGATTGCTATAAAGAAGTAATTACATATCACAAAAATGTCCTTCCTCAGTCAACTCAAGTCCATAAGTCCCTCTTCAGATGCACGCTTTAACAAGCAATGATGTCAGTTTTAGAAACACCACCAGCTGGTGGGGGAAAACTCTTGTGGATCCAATGGTGGTGAACACATCTCTTAAGTGAATGGTCTCAGCGTGGCTGGCAGGGATGAAGGTGAAGGCAAAGAGTGGAGTGGGCCTTGAAGCCATTTATCTCTGTTGCACATCCGAAGAGGGTCATCAAGCTGAAGCCTGACTGTCAGGATCAACTCCACCCATATCATCTTATAGGTGCCATGTTGGTACACACAAAAAACCCAACTAACTATCACAATGTCCTCTAGGGATTGTTTTTCCTCACCATATGCTCAAAGTTCATTAGACAAAGTCTTGACATTCTTTCTTCTAAGGAATATGCTGGCTGTACTTTGTGCAAGACAGATCGATGTGTCCTTTTAACCATCCTCAGTACTGTCAACATCCTTCTCCAGCACCATAATGCAAATGCATTGATTGAAAAATGAAGACCAAAGGAGAATCAATGTCCAACTTTCATACACCAATGAGGCAACTGAAAATGTCACAGCCCAAGTCAGGCTCTCTTAGCCCGCCTTTTAGTATTCTAAAGGGATCATGTGAAGCAGATTTACCTAAAGCATCTCTTCTTTTGATCTCTTCTTTGAGCTCGACTGCTGTTTCTATGAGCATCGGATGTGGATCGATGAAAGTCAAAACCACTGACAGTTTAATCTTTTCTCCATTTATCATGATTTTGCCTATGGGTCCAATGTGATGATTTTGGTCTTTCTGAATTGGAATTCACTCAGAAGGTCACAAACATTGACATTCATCAGCAAATACTGTAAGTTTTCCATGCTTTTCAGTAGCCACGGTTAGGTTTTCTGCATATTACAGGTTGCCAATAAGCCTGCCTCTAATCATGATGCCACTTTCTTCTTTGTATAAGTCCCCTTCTCTGATATGCTCAGAATACAGATTGAATAAGTATGGTGAGAGGATATAACCCCGCTGCACCCCTTTCCTGATTTTAAACCCTTGTTTCATTCATGCAATGGTCTCTTAATCCATGTACAAGTTACACAGGAGCACAATGAAGTGTTCTGGAATTTTCGTTCTTCTTGAGAATGAGTTATCCAGTTTGTTGAAACCCACACAGTAGAATGCCTTAGTATAGGCAATACTACACAAGTAAAGATCTTTCTGGTATTTTCCCCAGGACAAACATTGCATACAAGAAAAGATCACATGTTAGTTCACAGAGCAGGATTTAACAAATTCAAAACACTCATATCCTACAATCCTTTTTCTCACATCACAAGTGTTATGAAACTGGAAATCAACGATATAAATCAGAAAAATATGGACAATGAACAACATACTATTTAGAAATGACAATGTAAATAGATCAAATAAGGGATGAAGTTAAGAAACTCCTTGAACCAAGTGAAAATGATGACAGATTATCCCAAAACTGATGGGTAGAGCAAGGGAGCAATTTATAGCAATCAACACACACATTAAAAAAGAAGAGAAATCTAAATCCATATCTTAAACAAGTAGGACAGGGGCACCAACCTAAACCCTTGGACAACAGAAGAAAAGAAATAATGAAGATTAGACTACAAGTACTTAACCTAGAAAAAAAAAGCAGGGGGAGACGAGGGAGAGAGAATCAACAAGGCAAGGATTTGGCTCTTGGATAGGTTTAAAAAAATTGACAAACTGCTGTTAAAATGAACAAAGAAAAAGAAAAGAAGATGCAAATAATTAGATTTAGAAATCCAAATGAAATAAAAATAACAGCACACCACTACAAAAGACAGTGCTCCAAGGTCCATATTCTGGAAACATCAATAAATCCATAGAAACCTACGATTTACTCAAAACAACGTGGACACATGTGCAAAACTTTAATAAAGAAATTACAAAGAAGGGAATACAGAAAGTCATCAAGAAATTTCCAACCAAGGAAAGCCCAGGACCAGATGACTTCACAGGGGAATTCTACCAAGATTTTAGTGAAGGGTTGTCACCAATTTTGCACAGACGAGTTCAGAATATAGAAGGTATAGCAAACTCCCATCTTTATTTTAAGAAAGTAGCATAAATTGGGCAACAAAGCAGGCAAAGACTCCAGCAAGACAGAAAACTACAGCCCAGTATATCTCATGAACATAGATATAAAAGTGTTTCAACAAAATCCTGACCAACAGATTCTCATGACATATTAAATAAAAAAAATCCAAGTGAGATTCATACCAAGGATGCATTCATAGTTCAACATTCAAAAACCAAATAATGTAATCCACCATATAAATGAAACAAAGAATAAGAAACACATGATCATATCAATAGGTGCAAAAAGGCATCTGACAATAGCCCAAACCCATTTCTGATTAAAATGTTCAATAAAATAGAAGTAGGGGATATCCCACAACATTATAAAGGCTATAAACAAAACACAGTGACTCAGTCAGTGTGGTAGGTACATAAATCTGGTGTCAATTTGAGACTATTAAGAGGGAAGAGGTGGAGTTTACCCTGTTAATCAGGTCATAGCTTGGTGACCTCATTTGGAGGTGCTATGGAGAAAAACAGCTCACTGGAGGTGAGATGCACTCTCTCCCTGCAAGGTATTTTGGATGACAAGCACATGGAGTTATGCTGATGAAGTCAGAAGCCTGGAGCTGAGGAGCCATATGGAGACACACACCAGCACTGAGATATTTTCACCACTACTGGATCTAGTGATCTTCGTGGAAGTCATTGCATGCATTATGTGAGTCTGAAGGGAACTTTAAAGATTGGTATCAGACATATGGGCTAATATTGAACTTATGGACTTGACCTGGACTGGGCTGGTGTGTGTTCTTAATATACAATTACTCTCTTTAAAAAAAAAATCTCTTTATTATATATATGAGTGTCTATGAATTTGTTCCTCTAGTCAACCCATACTAACGCAATGGGTTTAGACAGAAAACATTTTCTCTCAGAATGCCTACTAGATAAGGGTATCACCTATTCCCGTATAAAAAAAAAATGTGCCGAAAGCCTTATTCAGAAACAATAGCTAACAGAAATAAATCAAGTGAAAAGGGCCGAACATAGAAGTGAAACTCTCTATCTTTGCAGTCAATATGATTTTTTTACATAGAGAACCCCAAAGACTCCTTTAAAAGATTGTTGGAAACCACTGAGGTATTTGGTAAAGTAGGATAATACAAAATTAAAAACCAGAGATCAATTGGATTTCTGTATACCAATGAAGGGAACTCAGGATGAGACATCAAGTAAACAATAGGATTTACAAGAGTCATACCAAAGACAAAATACTTAGAAATAAACCTAATCAAAGAAACAAAAGACACGTATAAACAAAACTACAGAATATTATTATAAGAAACTAAAAGAGCCCAACCAAATGGAAAAATACCTGTGTTCATGAATAAGATTTAGTATTGTAAAAATGGCAATACTACATAGAAGGACCTATAAATACTATGAAATCTCCATCTAAACCCTTTGTTATTTATAGAAATGGAGAAATTATGACCACCTTTATATGCAGAGGGAAGAGAATTTGGATAAGCAAGGAACTTTTTAAAAAGAACAAGTCAGTAGGAGTTCCTGACCTCCAAACCTATTACACAGCCATGGTCGTCAAAACAGCCTGGTAGTGGCATAATGATACGCCAATGGAACAGGACAGAAAACACAGAAATAAAAGCATCCACCTATAGGCAACTGACTTGACAAAGGACAAAAAAAATAAACCCAAAAAACATACATGAATGGGAAAGCGACAGTCTTTCCAACAAATGGTTCTGGAAAAATTGAATCTCCATCTTCAGAACAATGAAACAATGGCCATACCTCATCTCTGACACAAAACTGATGTCAAGATGGCTTTGAAGTCTAAATGTAAGTCCAAGAGTTGTTATAAGGTTCATCAATGAGAAACTGCAACTAATTTAAGGGCTCTAATGCAGGGCATATACGCACTACCAATTACAGTGAAGGAAGCACACACAGCGGAAGACAAAATGGATGATGAGGATCTACGAAAAATAAAGTACTGATGCACATCAAAAGAATTCATTAAAAGATTAAAACAAAAGTCCAAAAACTGGGGGGGGGGGGAGAAATTATACAACAGACAAGGGATTAAATACTGAAATGTATAGAATTCTGTACACCTCAGTAAGCAAGTAGAAAAAGCAATTAAAGCGGGGCCGTGGGGTATGCACAGAAAATTCTTTGGCCATCAAACTTAAATGTTCAACAAACACATAGAAAGATGCCTACCTACAATCTCTAACCATCTGGGAGATACAAATGAAATCAATGATGTGCAGTCACCTACATGCAACAATGGTAAATCAATTTTAAAAATACAGAGAACAAATGCTGGAGAGTGTGCAGACAGACTGGAACTCTTATACAATGCTGATGCGCTTGTAAACATGTACAACCATTGTGGAAAATGATATGGCGCTAAAAATAATGGGAATAGAAATACCATACAACACAGCAATATCTTCTGGGCACATACCCCAAAGGAGTAAAAGATAAAATACAAACAAATGTATGCTCTCCAACGATCACTGCAGCACAGTTCACGATAGTATAAAGGTGGAAACAGTGCAAAGACCCAACAGTTGAATGGGATAAAAAAACTGGTACAATTACACACTGAAATATCATATATAACTAAAAAGTGATGAAATCACTCGCCTCAGGACATGGACGGGCATGGAAGCCATTATACTGAGGGAAGTTAGTCAATCACAAAGGGACAAATATTGTTATGACCCCACTATTATGAGGTTAAACATCAAGACAAAGGCACACATGTGTTCTTATGTTGTGTAAAGTTATTGGACACTTCTGACTTAATTTTTATGTAATCTGTAATGATAAAGACTGATTGCTACAGACACCTGGAATTTTAGACTGTACCCTTCGAAGATGCACAATATAGTTGACAAGCCACACCAGAAGGATCCAATTCAGAAAGGCCACTAAGTGACCTGGACTGTACCTTAAACTCACCTGTTGCAGATGTAAGCACATGAAATACTCTCTTGAATTTCAGGCTGAAATATGATAGCATGAGAAGAAGCAGATGACCACTATCCTAGGGTTACAGACTTGGTGATGGTCGGGCTTTGGTTCCAAACTCTTGCTTTTAGGATGCCCAAGAAATGATGGCCAAGGCCTACCTTCTATTAACTAATTTCAAGCTTCCTTTGCTTACATTCAAAACATCTGGTTTCCAGAAGGCTATGGATGACAGTGGAAGCCCAAAATCCATTTTCAAGGTCCGCAATGACTCCCCTCTGGTCATAGTCCAGGGATATGAACAGAGAGCATTAGAAAGTTGATTATGGCAGAGGCAGTTAAGTTAAATGTAGCAGATTTGACCCATTTTAATTTCCAGTTTTTAATATTTTTGGCCTTATCTATTGCGGTTTCTCTCTGTTTTATCTTGTAATTATTGTTGGATTTGTTTTCCTGTATAGCAAATCCAGGATCGGAAGCTCTATAGAGATAATGAATGGATCAATAATTTGCTATTGAATTATAGGTTGTAGCAGGTTGAAGCAAAGGGGAGCCAATAATGAGGACAAGAATGAAGAAAATGTTCTACAACTGATTGTGGTTGTGATTGCACAAGTCTTCTTAATATGACTGAAGTATTGAATTGTGTAAGTGAATTACTGAAACCAACTCACAGCTGTTCATCTTGAGGTTTACAGGAGCTTTAAAAACATTCTTGGAAAATAAATAAATTAAAAAAACATTCTTGGGCTGACCACTTGAGGTCCTTACCAGCTATAAGAAGTTTTGATTGAGGGCTGAGCCCCGGTGGCGTAGTGGTTGTGCGCGGGACTGTGGCCACTGGGATGGAGGTTCAATTCCGGCTCCCAGGAGCAAAGGCTGGGCCTCCTACTCCCACCACCTGAGGGCAGTGATGCCTAAAAAAAAAAAAAAAAAGAAGAAGGAGAAGTTTTGATTGACTTGCTGTGCTTCTTTAAGATCTAGTTTTTAATTAAATGCAAGTAATTGTAACAATTGGTATTTCATAACTATGAAAGGGGAGGGAGGGAAGAACTATCTCTCCCTTTGTGGGGAAAAAAAGGGTGTATAGTTTTAGATAATTTAAAGAATAACAAAACCCAAACCAGGCAATTCTAAAATTATTTTAGTAACAAAATCCCCCCTCCAAGAAGCGAGTCATTCTCCATGTCAACACAGACGACAATCTGAAGCAGTGTAAGTGGACTGCCACCCCAGCTATGTGAAGGGAGAGAAGCACAAGGATAAGAAAGCTCTTGTTCTGGGATGGCCCTGAAGTAGCTAAAATCCTTTACGGAATATTTGCTGTCTGTTTAGCCCTATATAAGGAGCCCTGGTGGCATAGCTGTGGGCTACTAAGTAAAAGGTCAGAGAACGAAACCAGCAACTGCTCTCCAGGAAAAAAGATGTAGCTGCCTGCTTCCATAATGATGAAAAGTGGTGTGGGCAATTCTCCTCTACTCTACGGGGTCACTTCAGTGGGAATGAACTTGACAGAAACAGATCTGGCTTGTTTTGAGTCCTGTGACAAAAAGCATGAATCATCTGACCCTTGAAGCAAGCCTATAAAGCAGACACTATTATCCTATCTTTCAGGTGAAGAAGGCAATTGCAAGCTGCTCAATCATCTCCATCTCACCCAATTACTGGAGCTCTGAACCAGGAAGCCACACTGTTATTCTGAGCTGCAAAGCTGTGGTACTTACATAATTTGGTGTCAATTTGAGAGGATTTAGAGTGAAGGTGTGGATTCTGGCCTGTCCATCAAGATACAACGAATGAAGCCTCTGTGTGGGTGTGACCCACTCCTGAGAATTCTGGGAACTCCTATTTTTCCTTCTTGGAGGCGGGAGACATCATCTCACTCTGCAAACTCCCGGGGAGACATTGCAGCTGGCAAGACACATGAACTACACTAGTGCCCTGGTCTGGAGAAGCCACATGAACCTACCCTGATTCAACCACACGTCTGAAGCCAGAGAAGCCATACAGAACGCCCTGACAGCACTGAGATGTGTACAATGCCACTGAATCCAAAGACTTTCTACCCACGGGCCTGTGATTATCCTGCATTCAGCATCATCACATGTATTTTGTGAGTCTGAAGAGGACTTTATAGATTGGTATCAGACATATGAGCTATTATCAGGTTTTTGGACTTGGACTGGACCCGGTGTCTCCCTAGACTTGTTTCTCTAGTCCATCCAGACTGACACAGAAGACTGACAGAAGCTGATTAGAAAGACTAATTGAGTGGCTGGGGGAGTGGGAAAAAAAAATCAAGTCCTTATTTAAAATAACCTTGGGAAATTTGGGTCCCCACTACTGGTTTAGAGCAGTACACAAAGTAAGAGAAGTTTCAAGGACATGGGGTCCCAATTATATTTCTTCTGAAAATAAACTATGGCCTAATATCTCATGCTCACAAAATAAGAACATCCTTGACAACTTGTACTTAGTTACCTATATATGCTGCATGTGTGCACATGGTGTGTGCGTGTGTGTGTATACACTTAAACCTCTGCCTTATGGACATTGGAGCCACAGAACAGCACATTCTCTACAGAAAGCGAGAGGAGAAAGCCTTAGGAGGTGTTCTGTGAAAAAACCTTTTTCCCTCCTCTACCCACCACCCGGCTGCAGAGGTACCTTCATGGGGTTCATGGGGGGTTCATGCAGGGCTCTGGGCAGAGCACGTGCCAACAGAGAGAAGCAACTCCCCTATAGCCAACCATCCAGCAAGAAGCCACCAACTTTGTTTTGCTGGAAGGGAACTCTTACTCCTGAGCCTGGAGGTCAATGGGGCTGTACACGAAACCGTAATTAGAGCTAACAGCACTTACCACAATCTTATTTTGCTCTTTTTTCCCCAACTCTAGACAGAAAATACAGGTTTTCTCCCTCTAAGCCCATGTTCCACTGTCACAGGCCAAACTACAAAATCTCATAGAGAGAACACTCACTAAATCACTTAGGTCAGAACTCCAGACAGTCCTTCATTTCCCCAGAGATAGAATGAGGAGGAAAGGTGGGAATGAAAATCCCTCTTTATCATATTAGCAACATACAGCAAAGCTGTGAAAAACTCAGTTTGCAGTATAAATAAAGCATGCATTGATATAGGATTTTAACTTACCTATCAGAAAATAATAAGACTTGGAATCTTCATAGACACACACACATACACACCTCCCGTAACAACTTACATCTTCTTTGCTTTTAGTCAAAGCAAAATTAATCTTCACTTGATTCCATAACTATGTCCTTTTGGGCAATCTAGAGAGAGACCTCCACAGTCTGTGAATCAGGATCTCCTGAACATTGTAGCTTGAAATGCTGTCTAACTTCATGGAAATGCAACCTAGTACTTGGTTAACACATAAATGCCCATCTTGTTGCCTCAGCAGATGGCATTTATTTTCCATTTCCTCACATTCTACTTATAAAGTAGAAGAAGCTTTGAGAAACTGTAGACATTGAAATGGTACTACAAAGATAAAATTTAAATTTCATTTTAAACCATTGAGTATTCTCTAAGTGCACTCATACCAACACACAGCAAATTTATATAGGATTTCTGAGGCTATAAATTTTTACAGAAATGGAAAATTTTTTTCTTGCAGAGGGGCTGGTGGCTTTGAACTGCTGGCCTTGAGGTTAGCATTTCAACACTTATATCATAGAATCACCAGGGCTCTCTCTACTCATCCTAACACATTTTAAAAGTTAAACATATTGATTACTCCAAAATTATTTTATGACTGAAATTTTGAGTTGAAAAAGAACAACAGTGTCTAAGCCATAAATTGACAAGCATTTTCTTTAAAGGGCCATATAAAGTATTTTAAGTCTTTAGGCCACACATTCTCTCTCTTAATTGCTCAACTCTGTACAAGGAATCCAGCCATAGACGATATGTAAACAATTGTGTTCCAATAAAAATTAATTCAACAAAAAGGCAGTTGGCGAAATATGTTCTGTAGGCTGTACTTTGCTGGCTCTACCAAGGTTGAAACAACATGGAATCAGACCTCTCAAAATACCGAAAACTGAAATGCGAGACCAAGAAAAGATGATTTAAATCAGGAGGTTTTTCTCTCTTGATTCTGAAAGGCCTGATTTTAAGCATATAACATAAGATTTGGTGGAAGTTTTCCTTTTTTTGTCAACAGCAGTGAATGCACACAAAAGCTGGGGACGAAACATATCTTATGTATGACTCTAGATGGAAAGAGGTCGACTGATAGGAGGATGTGTTATTTGACTAGCACTGGATCTCAACAACCCCAATGCATGGTTCAAATAAGGAAAAACACACATTTCTGTTGCTTACACACACAACTGATTCATGCAATTTCAAAAACACAACACTGAAAATGCTACACTTTGAAAAAACACAGAGAACAAGGGAGGTAGGGAAAAACTGTATGATGTACCCTTCTCAGATGACACAAAATGATTTTTACCTGCCTGTTTTGGGGAAATAAATTATAATGTAGTTTTTCAATCAGGAATGGGAAGTATTTAAAAGCCAAAATGAAACATATCTCTAAATGAAATGACAAATGTGTGGTGGTAGTGGTGGTGGTGGCGGTGGTGGCATACTTTGAAGCAATAAGAAGGATGTAAACAAAAAAGATCTGTTTAAGTAACCCTTCTGTACTGCACATCTGCTACTCAGATGGGAGCCAGGGCTCAAGTGGTAGTTACGAGAACCCTTCACGCCCTTCAAACCCGGCTGGTGTAATAACACAATGCTGCTGTCTTACCCCACTGCTGACTACTAGAGACAAGCCAAATGGCTACCACATCCTCAGTACTGAAAAACAAAAAACAAACAAACAAACAAACAAAAAAACCTTTCCAGGTTCACCACCTAGAGCTCTTGTTCAACAGAGTATAAATAACTCCCACGTCCTAAAGATTTGATGTTATCTTCTGTATGTTTCTTTTTTTTCATAAGTTGGCAGAAAATTACTTATCATCACAAGCAACCAAATACTTGATTAAGTAGCACATCTGATAATCTTGGGGAGAAAACCTATGTGATGGTTAGGGACTCTCTCAAGTAGATATTAATGGGTGAAGGGAGGTATGGTGGTTATGTGCTTATTTTAATTTCATGATTGAGATGTAGGGGTGGAGTCTAGCCTGTTAATCTGGAGATAGCCATTGAGTAGCCAATGAGGCCTCTGTCTGGGCATGGTTTTCTCCTGAGACGTCTGGGAAGTCTCGCGATATTTCCCTCATGGAAATGAGAAGCTATCTCCCTAGTTGTTGGGAGTTAGTCTCAGAGACGATGAATCACGGACAAGACAAGATGGCAGCGTCTGAGGAGCTGGAGAAGCCACATGGCTTGGCCCTGATGGAGACTGGCCTCTGAAGCTGGAGAGGCCATGTGGAGATTCCTGCCAGCACTGAGTTGCTTCTGCCACCACTGGATCCTGTTGACAGACCCTGAGCCATGAAAGCGAGGAACCATGAGGGGACCCCTGCTGGTGCTGGGACTCTGCACCCACTGACCTGTAACTTTGTGAGTCGGAAGGAGACTTTATAGACTGATATCGGGCATATGGGTTAATATGGGACTTATGACTTTGTACTGGACTGGGATGCTTTTTTTTAATGTCCTATTTCTTTTATATATAAACCTTTTCCTTATATCCATACACGTGTCGATAAACTTGTTCCTCTAGTCTACCCGGAGTAACACAGGAGGGGTAGAACCCAACTTATCAACGGGATCACAGCCTGATGACGCCTCTTTAAGTTTAAGAGTGGAGAGACCAAGCAGAGTTGAATGCTCGTTGGCCCGTTGCTTTGTGCTGGAGCTGAATCTTCCATCTGGTTCCTCAGTTTCTTTTGCCTCACCTGCTCACATCAGCCACCATCTGCAAACGATTAATGGTGGATGCATGTAGCCGGCTTCAGGGTCATATTATCCCTGCGTTTGCGAGCCCGGTCTCCAAGCTGTTTCTGCTTTGTCATCCTGCTTCCTCTATTTCAGCTTCCATAAGAAGCTGATTTGAACCAGACTGAACTTACTTATTTCTACAACCGTACAAGCCATTTCTTGATATAGATTTCTTTCAATACCATACATACAAGTGACACTGGTTTTACTTCTCTGAAGAACTCAAACTAACACTTTTGGTACTGAGAGTGACTCTTGAGAAACAGAAATTGTAAAGATGAATTTTAAAATTGCTTCTCAGGTATAATTAGGCCTACTGGGACTGAGAAGTCTACCTTTGTAAGCACGAACATGTCTATCACTACTAGTAAAGGGGGAGCTGTTAATCATCATATAAAGTGACAAAACTAATATCTAAAATGGCTCCACCGATATAAAAAATGATGATGAGAAGTGAGGCCCTGGATAATCTTGTGTTAGATTTCTACTTTTTTTTTTTTTTTTAAGGATGAGATATATAGGGAACCTGGTTGCTTGGTACTTCTTAAAACAGAGACGTTGTTAAAGGAAACAGATGAATGGAGAGCCTCAGAATGCTGGCTGAAATGCTTATAAATAACTTCAAAACTTCTACTTGGCATAACATGTTGCTCGCCTTCCCAACAGGATTGCTGAAGACAAAGTGGATGCACAAGCAAATGTGGTGAAGAAAGCTGATGTGCCAGGCTATCTAAAGATATAGCATCTGGAGTCTTAAACACTTGAAGATAAACAAGCAACCAACGAGCTGAGAGGCAACAAAGCCCACATGGAAGAACCACAGCAACCTGTGTGATCATGAGGTGCTGACTGAATCAGGTATCAGGCATCAGGATATAAACAATCATATCATTGTGAATAAGATTGAATGAGGAGTGGGGATCCAAAGACCATCTGTAGGTAACTGGACATCCCCATACAGAAGGGCCATGGGGAGGAGACGAGCCAGTCAGATTGCAGTGTAGTAACGATGAAATACATGGCTTCCCTCTAGTTCTTGAATCCTTCCTCCTCCCCCACTCCCCACCTCATTATCATGATCCCAATTCTACCTTACAAATCCAGCTAGAGGATGTACACTGGTACAGATCAGAGCTGGAAACACAGGGAATCCAGGGCAGATAAACCCCTCAGGATCAATACTGAGAGTAGCAATGATACCAGGAGGGGAAGGGGAAGGTGGGGGAGAAAGGGAGAATCAATCACAATGATCTGCATATAACCCCCTCCCTAGGGGATGGATAGCAGAAAAGTGGGTGAAGGGAGACATCAACAGTGCAAAATATGGCAAAAGAATAATTTCTAAATTATCAAGCATTCATGAGGAAGGGTGGGCTGGGGGAGGAGGGGGAGAAATGAGGAGCTGATAATAAGGGTTCAAGTAGAAAGAAAATGTTTTGTTAGAATAATGATGGCAACAAATGAAAAAATGTGCTTGACACATGGATGGATGGATGAATGGATTGTGCTAAGAGTTAAACAAGACCCCGGTAAAATGATTAAAACAACAACAAACTTCTACTTGGCCAAGGAAAGAAAATCTTATCTCATCTAGTAACAGAACTGGTATTATTGAAAACTAAAGGCCCAGTCTTAGAATATAGGTAGCTGAATTATAACACCAGCTTAATTCTCAACCTAGAAAGGTGTATGATATTAAAGTGAAAGTGCTAGTGGGAAAGAAATGGAAGCCTGAATTATGGGCTTGGGGGCAAATGGGCTGGTAATCCAGAAGATGGAGACACTGAGTCTCTCTGCCATCAGGACCACCACTCCAATCTGACTTCACAGCAAGGTCTTTGTCTCAGCTTGCCCGACACCACGTGTCCGTCAGTTTGTTGTACTGTTGGGCTTGTGTGTTGTTGTGATGCTGGGAGTTGTGCCACTGGTATTTCGAATGCCTCTTGGAAATGTTGGACTACTCATGTCTCTAGATACACACACAAAGAAGGGTTTTATTGAGTGACATTACTGAGTGGTGTTACTGATCCTGACTACCAAGGGGAACTTGGATTGATATTGCATAATGGGTTAAAGAAGAATATTCCTGTAATCCAGGAGATTCTTTAAATTCTTTTTTAGTACTACCATATTCTCCGATTAAAGTCAATGGTCACATACAGCACCTCAATTCTGATATGACTACTAATAGCCCAGAGTCTCCAGGAAAGTCTTCATCAGACAATGAAACATGACTAGCTAAGATACATGCTGAGCATAAAGGAATTAAGAAATGAGTAGTGGGAAAAGGTAGGTCTAATTACCAACTATGCCCATATGTTAAGTGGTAAAATGAGGACTGTAACTGTTATGGGTATGTCCTATTTGTATGTGGTGCACCAAATAGTTTTGCTTTTTCGTCCATTAAATGAAAATTGTGTTAGTGCCTTTTAGGTGGCATGCATGTTAGTTGTATCATATTTGGTGCAACTATGGTTGGATTATTGTATGCGCTAATTATGTATGGTTACAGAGGTAGGTACAGGTGTCAAATAGACAAGGGGTAGTCAATGATGGTTAAGGATTATGTCAACTTGACACTCCTGGAAGACCTGGCTTGATGACACCTCCTTAAGGTTAAGACTTTTGCATATGCTGGTGAGACTAAGCAGAGTGGAGCCCTCTTTGACTCTTCCGCTGGAGCTGAAAATTGCATCTGGTTTCTCAGTCTTCTGTTGCACAGCGTACCCATTAAAGGAGCCATCAGGGATCTACTGAAGGTGCACTACTTTGGCTGCCTTTAGATTCCTATTAGTTCTGCACCCACGTGTCTGTGACCCCTGTTGTATGTCATTTATCATCCTGCTTTCTATTCGTCAGCTTTTATCATGAGTCAGGAGAAGTCGGACTTGAATCTGACTGAACTTACTAGTTTCTACAACTATTTAAATCATCTCTTCATATACATTCTTTTTTATATACAACACATACATGCATCACTAGTTTTGCTTCTCTACCGAAGCCAATCTAACATAGCAAGAACGATTGAGATGGTGCTATGAGATCCCTGCTAATTTCTTAGTATGGTACAGATAGATTTTGGGGTCCTTGAAGCATAGTGGTTACATGTTAGTTTAACAGCAAAGTGAAAAGCAGAGGTGAAAAGCAAGAGCATCCTACTCCCACAAAGATTTACAGGCTCAGAAACCCACAGGGGCAATGCTACCCTGTATTATACGTTCTCTATGAGTCAAAATTGAATCAATGGCAGTGAGAGAGAAATAATTTGTATCATTAGTCTCAAAAGAAATATCTGGTCAATGATCTGGTGGATTGAATTGCATGTAGTGAAGGATATGTTCCAAATCCTCACTTCTATGCCTGCGATAGTCTAGAGTAGAATAGGTTGTCTTTGTTATGTTTATGAGACTGATTGATGTAGGCAGTGAAATTAATCTCTTTTGATATATAAAAGAAATAGAATAAGCCAGAAAAACAAAGATATAGAAGTCAAGTCACATAACATCTCCTACAAGCACAAGTTCAAAAGAGACAAGGGCCTTTTGTTAGATTGTGTTATTTACAGAATCAAAAACCATACATTCATATATCAAGAAGGCATCCCAGAGCAGTCTGACTTATGTCCATGTGTCCCATGCTAGCTGAAGCCCTCTTCAGATGCACATGGCTATAAATTGATGGTGCAGACAGGTGCAACAGAATGCAGGAAGCTCACTGGCTGGTGGTTGCAGAACCCGCTGGTTCCCAAAGTCAATTGAAATGTGGTAGGGCACCGGGAGATCTCGTGGTTGGGTAGCCCACAGCCCCAGTGAACAGGAAGGAGCCAGGCAAAGAACAGGAGGAGGGACTCAGTGTTTCTCTTATAAAATGCATCTTCCAGGAGGCACCATCAGGCTGCTCATCAGGCTAGACCCCACTTCACACAACTTCAAATGGACATAAAATGTAACGGCCATATGCCTTCCTCCTGGGCTGATAGAGGAAAAAGTCTTTCCCTAGACTAAACCCTTTCAGTTCACATTTGTAGCTTCCTAACCTGTGAAAATACCAAGTTCTGTTTCTTAGAAACCACTCATTCATGGTCTTTCTCTTATAATGACACTTGATGGCAGAACGGTTTTGATGGCAAGGCATAGGGCTGTTGCTGTTGGATGTCACTGAGGCAGTTCCGACCCACAGTGATCACATGTGCCATAGAACGAAACACTGCATGGTCCTGCGCCATCCACAGAATGGTTCCCATGCCCGAGCCCATTAAGGCAGCCACTGTGTCAATCCATCTCATGGAGGCCTTGCCTCTTTTTGTGCCTTTCTACTTTACCAAACAGGATGTCCTTCTCTAGGGACTGGTCTCTCCAGACAATATTTCCAAAGTACGTAGGGTTTTGCCATTCTTGTCTTTAAGGAGAACCGTGTCCTTATTTTTGGTAAGCATATTGGTAATCCCTTTGAGTAGTCAATGATACTTTCAATATTCTTCTCCAGCACCAATTCAATTGTATTGATTCTTCTATGGTCCTCCTTATTCATGTCCAATATTCACATGCATATGAGGCAATGCAGAATACAATGGCTTGGGTCAGGTACACCTTAGTTTTCAAAGTAACATCCTTGTTCTTTGATAGTTTTAAGAGTTCTTGTGCAGCAGATTGACTCGATACACTACAGCTTTTGATCTCTTAACTGTTCCTTCCAGGAGCATTGACTGTGGAGCCAAGTAAGAAAACCCCAAACAACTTGCAGTTTTTTTCCATTTATCATGATATGACCTACTGGTTCAGTTGTGAACCAATAGGTCTTCTTTACCTTGAGCTGTAATCCATATTGAAGTCTACAATCCTTGAGCTTCCTCAGCAAGTGCTTCAATTCCTCCTAACTTTCAATAGGGAAAGTTGTTTCAACTGTATATTGCAGGCTGTTAATAAGTCTCACTCCAATAGTGCTGCCATACTGCTCTTCATATACTCCAACTTCTCTGATGATTTCTTCAGTATATGGATTGAACAAGTATGGTTAAAATATATAATCCTGACACAGAGCATTCCTGATTGTTAACCATGCAGCATTCCCTTGTTCTGTTCAAACAACTGTGGTTGTAGCCATGTACAAGTTCTTAATGAGCACACTGTAGTGTTCTGGACTTCCCATTCTTCTCAAGCTTATCCATGGCTTTTTATGATTCACATAGTCCAACACCTTTTCACAGTCAATAAAACACAAGTAAACATCATTCTGTAGTCTCTGCTTTGATCTAGGATCCATCTGACACTAGCAACGATATCCCTTGTTCCACCTTCTCTTCTGAATCCGGAATGAAATTCTGGCTATTCCCTGTCAATGCACCATTGCAGCCATTGTTGGATGATCTTAAGTAAAAATTTACTTGTGTGCAATATCAATAATATCATTCAATAGTTTGAGCTTTTGTTGGGTTACCTTTTTTTGGATCAGGCAAAAATAAGGATCTCTTCCAGGCAGTTGGCCAAATATCCTGGCATAGAGGTGTTAGTGCTTCCTCATAGAAGGGTGAGTGCTACCAGTGGTTCTTCAGCTTTCTTAAACATTTCAATGGCTATTCTGTCAATTTCTGGAGTCTTATTTTTGGCTACCATATGTACTCTTATATAAGCTGGATTTTTCAATGCAGTTTTTTGTGATAAAATGCAGTTTTGTGCCATGGCTGATATTTGGGTCAACTTATACTCTAGTATACATTGCAATTCATTCAATGTAGTTTGAATTTCTTCCTTCAGCACCATTGGTTCTTATTCATATCCTTATTATTATTCATATTATTCACATTCATATCCTTATTCATATCCTTATTATTCATATCCTTATTATTATTCATATCCTTATTTTTCATATCACCCTGGAATGGTGTACTGTTGACTAGTTCTTTTTAGTATTGAGACTCTGTGTATTCTTTCTATCTTCTCTTGATGCTTCCTGCATCATTCAATATTTTGCCTATAGGGTCTTTCAAAATTGCAATTCAGTGTTTGAATGTTTCCTGAGTTCTTTCTGTTTCAGATATTCTGAATGGGTTCTTCCTTTCTGGTTTTCTAACTCTTAGTCCTTGTACAGTTTGGTATAATATTTGACTTTGCCTTCTCGAGCTTCCCTTAGAAATTTTCTATTCAGCTCCTTGATTTCTTTCTTTTTATTTGGGGGGGGGGCGGCATCACTGTCCTTTGGTGGGAGTAGGAGGCCCAGCCTTGCTCCTGGAGAGCTGTTGCTGGATTTGAACCGCCCACCCAATGGGCTGCAGTCCTGCACTCAACCACTATGCCACCAGGGCTCAGCCCCATCAGCTCCTTGATTTCATCCTTTCTTTCATTTGTTTCAGTTATTCTAAGATTAAGAGCAAGTTTCAGGTTCTCTTAAGACATTCACTTTGATCTTTAATTTCTTTCTTTTCTTCTTCATGACCTTTTGTTTTCTTTATGAATGATAGTCATCATGTTTTCCCACAGCTTATCCATCAGATCTTCTGTCTTTAGTGTTCAATGCATCAAGTCTGTTCTTGAGATGTTCTGGAAATTCAGGTGGGAGAGACTTTAAGTATTATTTTGGCTCCTGTAGACTTTTCATTTTTTTTTCAGCTTTAACCTGAACTTACATATGAACAATTGATATTCTGCTCCACAGTCAGGCCCTGGTCTGGTTTCAACTGCTGACATCGAGCTTCTCCAGTGTGTCTTTCCCTGGATGTAGTCAATTGAAACTTCTCCATCTGGAGAAGTTTCTGTGCTTTTTGTGCTGTTGAAAATGAACATGTCATCAGCTTTGCAAAGTTCCATCATGCGATCTCCAGCTTCATTTTTGTCACCAGATCCATATTTTCCAATTACTGTCCCTTTATCTTTGTTTCCAACCTTTGCATTCTAAACATCATCTTAGTTGCGTGTTTGACCAAATTCTGATTGAAGTTTGTTGGGTGAGCTAGTCATCTTCTTCCTCACTAGCTTTTGTGGTTGGTGCATACATATGAATAATACTTGTACTGATTGAAGTTTCATGAAGATTCATCAAAATAATCAGATAGCACTGTTTTTCATGATGGATTTAGCATGGTCCCTTTTGACAATGAAGGGCACTTAATTGTGTTAGTAAATCGTATGATTTTCTGGTTCACAAGTGGTCAATTTCAGTCCACATCAGTTCCCTATACTCAGGATATCCACTGATTTTCATGCCTTCCATTTCATTTTCCACTACTTCAAAATTTCCTAAGTTCATACTACACATTTTCTAAGTTCCAATTATTAAAAGAATTTTTGCGGCTATTTCTCTTTACCTTGAGTCATGCCCCATCAGTCAATGAAGACCCTGCAGGCTTGACTCCCACAGAGATTTACCACCCTTGTGTCACCAGGGTAGATTCCCCTCCAATAACCATCTCCTCTTCAGTCACATTTCAAGTGCCCTGGTTCTTGAGGGGTCCATCTGCCAGCACTATCCCCAAACATGCTCTGCTTCTTTTGTTTAGGCTTTGATTATCTAAAAATTCTTCAAAACCATGCTGAGCTCATCTTTGCTATTTGTTCTTAGAATAGAGGCTCCTTTGAGACTTGGGTGAGCCTGCAGGCATTTGAAAGACCAGTGACAGAGCTTCCACCATCACAGCAAAATGCAAGTCACCACAGTCTCCATGCTGACAGACAAGTGGGGGAGACATGAGGGTGCTGCTGCTTTAGCATCTATCTACCACGTTGAAGTTTTCCTGGAATGGGTTAATGGGTAGGTGCTGGGACAGTTTCAAGATGTCTAACAGCAAAGGTCTAAGGGAGCCCTGATAGTGTGGCGGGTTAAGTGTTGGCTAAGAACCAAAGGATCAGCAACGGGAGCTCACCAGCCCACTCTGAGGGAGAATGGTAAGCCACCTGCTCCCATGAAGATGTATAACCACCTCAGATGCTAGGGAGAAGCTCTGTCTTGGATGAGTCAGGATTAATGACAAATAGATAGAGCAAACCCTGACACTTCATCACGAAGTCTGTAGAATTACAACTACTAGAATCAATAGCACTTCAGGAAAGGATTTAGAAGTGCAGAGTGCTAGAGAGACAAATCTCGATTACCTTACAGAATACACATGGTGGCCACCAACAGAATGTGGCTACAAGTGCGGATGTCCATGGTATTTCTGAGATAGCTTTAGAAAGAAATGATGAATAAGTGATTGACCAATGGAAGAAGGGCAATGCTTTTTATGCAAAACAAAATGAAAAACTTGTCTGAAATATGCTAGGTGGTACGTAAAACTAGCATGTGATGAACGTAGGTATTTAGCTGGGAAGACTTCTAAAATAAGATATGATTGTATCTATCTGCTTTCAAGGAAATTTAATCAATACAGCTACTACTCAAATTTATGCACCAACCACAAAAACTAGTAATGTTGAATAATTCTCCCAACAACTTCAATCAGAAAAATCAGGCATGCAGTCAAGATGATGACTGGAATACAAAAGGTGGAAACGAAGAGGAAGGAACAGTAATTGGAAAATATGGACCTGGTGACAGAAATGAAGCTGGGGGTTGCATGATAGAGTTTGCATGGTTTCTCCTTTCTACTTATATTTGGAAAAGTCCTAGACTTTTAACCGAGGACATGGCTACACAATCTTTTGTTAAAGAGGTTGTGATGAGTGGACCTAAAAAACACCATAGCAGAAACCCCACCCAGTTAGATGAAAGAACAGAGAAAAAAAAAACAGTGAAGACAGTCTGCCTATTTAAATTCTAGAAGCAGGAAACAGGCCCAAAGAGTTACATACACTGTCCTTTGAGAAAAGGAAAGAACCATTCCTACAGCAACACAAAGATCAGCAGCACGATTGGTCACAGAATAGGCGGGGTGCAGTGGTGCCTTAACCTTCAAGGGCAGGACCACAGTCTCCTAGGCTTCAGAGTCGGATGGTCACCAACCCATTTTCAGAGAAAGAGGCTGCCATTCATTTTACCCAAGAGAATGGGCTGCTATCCAACATGAGGAAGTGGGGCTTTCAGGGACAAAGAGTAGGGGAATGGCATCTGTTGGGGCTAATGGAGTGGAGAGGCCACTCAGATGTACTATGAGAATGAGAGTGTCCCAAACCCACAGAACAGAGATGCTGTCCCACTGCACTTGGAAAGCAGAGCTAAAGTCCTAAGACTTAGGGGTCTCCACTCATAATCTGAGGAGCTTGACCAACACCCAGAGTCTGGAAGGCAGGGATATCCTGCCTAGACAGAGGATTATTTTCAAATATTAAGAACTAATGTAAACTTTTCTGCTGTGTATGGAGGCTATTATCTCTTCTTTCCCTTTGATTTCTCTCATCTAATAAGAAAGTGCTTATCCCATGATTGCATACTAGAAACACTTAATCTGTGTCCTGTATTTCACAGGTTTTCCGATGAAGAGGAATTCTTTCCCAGGATGGGATACTTAGAATAGCTCACTCATATTTGAGTAAGATGATTAAAAAGATGAAGTTTTGGACTTGGAGCTAATTTATCACTCTTTTGGAATGATGAAATGGGTGGGATGTGCTTTATATATGTTGAAGACATGATTTTGGAAGGGATAAAAGGTGGTATGGTACTGCTTTACTTGTTTCCTTTTAATAAAGCTTGCTTGCGAATGGGTTATCTTTGTTGGGGTAACGTGACAGGGTTGGTTTCATACCTCTTGAATCAATCTCTTGAAATATAAAAGAGATTGAACAAGAAAGCTCAGAAAGCAGAGATAGGGGGAGAAAGATATCAAATAAAATTAACAGCACAAATGACACAAGGACTGTGGGAAACAGAACCAGAAAGAGAGTGTATGTGACAAATTCTCTATGCTCATACTTTAAGGAATCTGGGAGGGTGGGCCTCCCGTCAAGGGAGACCTTCACATTCACTGAAGATGTGTCAGACTCACTTTCTCCTACATAAAAGTTATTCCCCATAATAATGAAGTCCCCCCCAAAATAATGCCAATTTTAAGGTGTTACTTGCCAGCACATGGTTGCTTACTTTCTTCTTGCTGGTTGACTGAAGGTTGCTTGCCCGAAGGTTGTCTGACATCAAGAACAATCAGCCTCTATTGTCTGTCTCACCCTCCTGATAAGGATAATAAACTGTCCCCCTAGATTTAAACACAGAAGGTCAAGCCTGCTCAGATGACCAAGGTTAGGCTGCCATCTTGAATCTAGAATCTGCTCATCTTATTCTATATGTACATGGCACAGGTATGCCTCCAGTGCCCTCCTCCTTATTGCACACATTCTCCTAGCTTGCGACCTTCCTGTTACTTGTATATCTCTAATATAACCCTTTCCTGCCATGTATGTGCTTTCCATGTAATCGCATGCCAGAGATTACATAAGCTAGAAAAAATACATTACTGCCTCATTCTGGCCGATCGACATGGAGGAGGCAAGCCCTAACATGCCTTGTCTCATGCTCTTTAACTTATCTCTCAATTACACAATCACCCACTTAGGACTCATCCAGACAAATGTGGGACTGGATCCCACAAAAGGCCTTCCTCCAGAACAACCAGAGAAAGACCCTTTATCTAGATTTAGCCCCCCGAGTTCAGATTTCTAGCTTTCTAAATGGTAAGAAAAGCTGCCCATCTTTAGTCCCCCTATTATAGCAACATTAGATAGCTAATAAAAATGAGATTACTATATAAGAGTAGAGCCACTCATGAAAAGAGACCTGCTTAGAGTGCCATGGTTCATTCATTTTCACCTTCAATTCATTCAGCATTAAGACAACACTGAAGGCCCCACTGAAAGATGACTGACTGCACAGGAGGTGCACTAGCTTAAGACCAAGTCCCCAAATCTAACATGGTAGACTTCTATCACTGCCCCCTTGTAAGTCAATACGTACAAATATCCTGAGTCCTATGACTGTCCTTTAGTAGGGATAAAAAAGGGGGACCAGAGGTTACTCTCTTACCTATCATTTTTTGTCTTGTCAGACTCAGTTTTCTCCCCTGTAAAACCAGAGTCCACTACTGACTCTTGTGTGTAAATATTTAGTTAGTTTTTATAGCTAAAGAACTACAGAAACCTATACCCAGTTAACATTGGGCATTCTGTAAATTTCATTTTGACAAGTCACATCAATTGTTTACCAATTCTTGGATAACGAAATTATCTCTAGGGTGAATGCTATCAACATTGTTTGCTCTTATTCAGTTGGAGTGGGAAGACTTTAAACATCTGTTTGCTTTCATTGTTTATATTAAGATGTACCCTGGCTGCAAGCCGAGAAGACCATGTGTTTTATTGGCAATGCAAAGGCATTTGACTGTGTAGGTCACGACAAATACTGATCACACTGGGTAGAGAATTTCAGAAAATATAAGTGTGCTTACACAAAATCTGTATAGAGACCAACAGGCAGTCTTGAACAGAACAAAATATTGTGTGGTTTAAATCAGTACAGGTCTATGCCAATACTGCATCCTTTCACTATGCTTATTCAATCTCTATAATGAGAAAATATTCCAAAAAGGAGAACTGCATGAAGTATGAGGCAATGAGACTGGGTCAAGTCTTATTAACAACCTGTAATATGCAAATGACAAATGTGTGCTTCCTGAAAGTGAAGAGGGCTTGAAACACTTAACTGATGAAGATCAAAGACTTCAGCCTTCAGTGTGGATTACATCTCGGCAGAAAGAAAACAAAAGTCCTCCCACTGGGCCAAGAAGAACATCAAGATAAATGGAGAAAATACTGAACTTGTCCAAGAATTAATTTTGCTTGGAACCACAATCAATGCTCACGGAAACAGCAATCAAGATGTCTAACCATGCACTGCACCGGGCAAATCTGCAAAGCACGTCTTTAACCTGGTAAAAAGCAAACAGGTCACTTTGAGTAGTTAACACCTCACCCAAGCCATGGTGTTTTCAATCATCTCGTATGTATGTGAAGGAAAGACAAGGAATAAGGAGAAGCAAAGAACTGATGCCTTTAAATCATGATTAATGATATTGAGTATTGACTAGATCACGGGCTTCCTGCAGAATGCACAAATTTGTCTTAGAAGAAGCATAGCCAGAAAGCATGTTGGAAAGGAGGAAAGAGGAGTCGTCTCAAGAATTTTGGGCAGGAGAAAGGATTCCCTGTAGAAAATATCAAGCTTGTTAAAAGAGTTATCTCTGCTTCCCTTATTAGTCCTGGGGTGTTTATCTGTTCTGGATTTTCTGTGTTTTGAGCTCTTATCTGTACCAGTATACATGTTCTGGTCTAGACAGATTTGTAAGATAGAATTGGGGTCATGATAGTGGGCTGGAGAGTGGGGGAGAGCATTAAAGCACTACAGGGAGGTTTTATGTTCCATCGTTATACTGCACCCCAACTAGCTCATCTCTTCCTTGGGCCCCTTCTGACAGGGGGTGTCCAATTGATTACTGATGGCTTAGGGTCTCCACTCTGCCCTCCGCTCATTCCCATTGGTATAATTTTTGTTTATTTGGGGTCTTTGATGCCTGATACCTGATATTATTGACACCTTGTTATCAAAAAGACAGGTGTACTTCTTCCACGTGGACTTTGTTGCTTCTCAGCTAGAGAGCTACTTGTTTATCTTCAACCCTTTAAGACTCCAGCCATTATCTCTTTTGATAGCTGGGAACCATCAGTTTTCTTCACCACATTTGCTTTTGCACCCATTTGTCTTCTGTGATCGTGTCAGAAAAGGTTAACATCAGCAGAATACCGTGTTAGTAAAAGAAATTGTTCTTGCATTGAGGGAATAGTTGAGAGGAGGGTCCATCTGCTGCCTTAATACCTTACAAATAATAAAATAAAGGGCGCAACACTAGTAGAAAGGCAAAGGACGAGGAAGAGAAATGGGAGACCAATCACAATAATTGAGGCATGCCCCCCCCCTTCCAGAGAGATGGACAATAGGAAAGTGGGTGAAAGGAGACGGTGTAAGACAAAGAGAAAAGTAATAATAATTTATAAATTATCTAGGGGACGTAGTGAGTGAAGGGGATGGAGAAAAAAATAAAAAACGAGGACCAGATTGCTAGGGCTCAAGTAGAAAGAAAATGCTTTGAAAAAGATCGTGACAAGATATGTACAGATGTGTTTGACACAATGGATATATTGTGATAAAAGCTGCAAGATCCCCTCATAAAGTTAAAATAGAGTGCCAGCAAAAATAGAGAAGACTGCCAATGAGATGGATTACTGCAATAGCTAAAGCAAAGGGCTCAAGCATCTCAGTGATGGTCAAGATGGAACGGGACCAGGAAATGTTTTATGTTGTCCATAAGGTCACTATAAGTCAGAACTGAGGAACACCTAACAGAAGAGGAAGATTTGCCTTCAAGAAGAAGGAATCTGTCCCCTTTGGTGCTGACTGCACTTCATGGTGTTAAGTATCTTCTTATCAGGAGGTAGCACTGGGGGCTTCATATCTAGTTTCACTTCCTAGCTCTCAGGCTTACTTGCATAGTACTACAAAAATACACATAAGCAAGTCTTTTAAAGGATTCAAAGTTCCAAAGAAAAACAGTAAAAGCATTCACGTTAAGTCAAATATTGAGCAAAGCTTATAAAAGGTGATCATTAATATCAAATAACTTGAGAACATTCTAATGGAGCGCTTTAATCTTTTTTCTTACTAATATTAACTATCTTAGACATCTCATCATAAATGTGATGACTTCAAATTTTATAGTTCCAACCCATTCTTCTATGAACTCAAGCGTCATAGCAATATCCCATTAGCATGCCATCGGCAGTTCACTCTTTAAAAATGTCCTCAAATAAGGCATCAACTAAGTCCACATGGAAGAAGCACAGCAGCCGGTGTGATCCAAGGATTGTAAATGATACAATACAAATCTGAAGGAGGGAACAGTATCAGCGCATAACTTCTGAACACATGGTTTGCAACAGGGCAAATGACAGTAGAAACCCAAAACTCATTTGCAGTGTTTACCCAGAATGAATGTCCATATTCCAGAGATAAAGTTAGTCTTGTCATCAGATAGAAAATACTATGAAGTCAATTAGGGCAGGTGCAGCTAAGTTAAATTGTAACACCTTTTCATTAGATCTCCCTTTAGACCCATGTTTAAGTTTAATGCTGTCTGCTTTCTTTTTGACAGCGGTTTCTCTTTTCTTTGTTTTTCCATTGTTGTTTAGCTTTTATGTTTCATAAGAACCTCTGTCTATATAATCTAGGGTAGGTTACTCTGTAGAGTTAGGAACTCTATTGATAGATGTCTCGGCACATGGCAGAGGCAGTTGGGGGAAATGCATGGTCCCCAAATGGAGAAGACTAATAACAAAGCTAACGACAATGAGGAAAATGTTCTGAAGTTGATTGTGGTGATGACTGCATAACTCTTCTAAGTATGACTGAACTATTAAATTGTGTATGTCAATTATATCCTAATAAAATAGTCCAAAACTAAAAAAAAAAAAAAAAAGGGGGGGGGCTGAGCCCCGGTGGCATAGTGGTTGTGCGCAGGACTGCAGCCCACTGGGTTGGAGGTTCAATTCCAGCTCCCAGGAGCAAAGGCTAGGCCTCCTACTCCCACTACCTGAGGGCAGTGATGCCTAAAAAAAAAAAAATAGTCCAAAACTGAGTCCTAAACACAAACGTGTCCCTACTACAATCTTCTCCCTATCAGGTAAAGCCATCTTTTCGTTTTCCAGTTACTTTGGCCAATAACCTAAATCCTCATACTCATTCTTTATGCTTCTCTTACTATAACACCTCCCATTCAAATTCTCATTAAATCACACAGATTCCATTTTCAAACACCTCTAGAATTTGTTCATGCCTAACCACATCTAGCTATCCCCCTATCCGAAACCACTGTCAACTCTGATCTGAATTATTAAAACATTCATCTCATACTTACAAAAGTTTCTTGTGTTCGCCCGCTGTAGTCTATTTTCAGCAAAGCAGCCAAATCATGTTACTCTCTTTAAAATCTTCTAATGATTTCCCTTCTCCTGCAAAGTAGTAGCCAAAGCCTTTTCAAAGGTCCACTGTGTCGTTCCAGTCTTGTTCCAAGTCAACATTCTGAGCTCATGTCCCACTGTGAGCCTTCACACACTCACTCTATAAACAAGGCGCTTTCTCCCTGGTGCCTTTGGTGGCCCTGTCTGGCACCCTGCGTTAGTGTGAGGCCTTGCTTAGAACACATTTTCTAAAGACACCTTAGGATTCACATCGTCCTTTCTGCCAATCTCGGCTGTAACATTCCTTCCTGAGATCCCTCCCTCCCGTCTCCCCAGCTTTCCTGATCTTAATTAATCATGCATGCTGCATAGCAAACCACCCAAAAACTGCACAGTTTAAAACAAGGCTCATTTATAATCATGTCGTTCCTGAGTATCAGGGATCCAGGCACGGCTGCCCTGGGTTCTCAACTCAAAGACCGCAATCAAGACATGGTGGCGTTTCCACAAGCTTCAGGAGGTTGGGTCATCTCTAAGATCACAGGGTTGTTGGTGGAATTCAAAGCCTTGCAGTTGAAGGGCAGGTCTCTGTTTTCCTGCTGGCTGTGAGCGAGACCAACTACAGCTCCTAGAAGCTGCAGCAGCAATTCTCTGCCCGGCGGAAGACCCACAGCACTCTCACCAAAGGCTGTCCATGCCTCAAGCCCAAGTCTTATAAGGCAAATAACGAGTGAACATGTGAAAATCACATCACATCACCTCCACATTCTCTATCAGTCCCATCTGCTGCACACAAGAGGAAAAGTTCGCTCAGGATGGGGTTTGCGAGAATGGCCACCTTAGGGTCTGTCGGCCATGCTGTCTCAAACTGGTACCGCCACTGCAACCCTGCTCTTTCTTCTCACCAGGAGCCCTGTGCCTTGGACCTGACACTTGATTCACCCAAGTTGTGCTCCAGGGGCTTCAATGGCTGCTTGTTTGGGAAGTAGCTCACCAGGCCTCTGGGTGGACCTGACTTCCAATCTTTTCAGTTAGCAATCTACATGTGCTCCGCCCAGAGAATTCCTCTTCTTTCCCAGCCCTGTTCTGCTTTCCTTTTTAGCATATTATCATGAAAAATATACAATATTTTACATTTACCCTCTGCTGTCTTTGATTTCTCAGGATGACAGAACTTCCCCCCCCCCCCAATCATTCTATTGGGGGCTCTTGCAGTTCTTATAACAATCTACACATCAACTGTATCAAGCACATGAGCACATATATTACCATTATCATTTTCAAAACAATTTCTTTCTCCTTGAGTTCTTGGTATCAGCTCCTCTATCCCCCCTACCTCCCTCCCTTAAGAATCCTTGATAAATTATAAATGACTATTTTCTTCATATCTTACTTATCTCCCTTTACCCACGTTTCTATTATTTGTCCCCTGTGTGTGTGTTATCTGCTGATTATTGCTATCAGTTCTGCCTTTCCCCCCGCATCTTCGCCCATCTTACCTCATGGCATCACTATTCCCTTTACTGTTCGAGAGGGGTTTATCATCCTGGATTCTGTGTGTCAAGAGCTCATATCTGTACCAGTGTATATGCCCCCTTCTAGCTAGATTTGGAAGGTAGAACTAGGGTCATGATAGTGGGGGGTGGTGGTGAGGAAGGATGCATTAAAAAACTAGAGGAACATTGCGTGTTTCATTGGTGCTATAATGCACCCTGGCTTGCTCGCCCCTTCCTTGTGACCCTTCTGTGAGGGGATGCCCAATTGTCTACAGATGGGTTTTAGGTCTATAGTCAGACCTCCCCTTCTTTGTATAGATATGATTATTTGTTTAGGGTCTTCAGATGCCTGGTACCTGATTCTGTCAACACCTCATGACCACACAGGCTGGTGTGCTTCTTCCATGTGGGCTTTGCTGGAAGACAGAACTTCTTATCTATTTTTGTTTAATGCCTGCAGAAGATCAGTGTCTGGCTCAGACTAGGCTATCAGTGAAACTTTATTGAATAAATGCTTTAAAAACATTAGGATCTTAGTATCTTTACTGTAAAGCTGCATTTTCTCTGACCTCTTTAAACTGGAGTCATGTTGCATGAGGGTTTTGTTTCATCATAAAACATGAGATTAAATGTTATCCTTCCCATGGTAACAAAGCCATTGAGTTCCATTTCTAGTTCCATTGCAAACATGGAAAACTTCAGCCAAATCTGTGGTGAGAAGTCCCCACTGACTATGTGTAAAACCAGCATAGCACACTATGTGAAAACAGATGTGTTCCTTGTACTGTTCCCAGGCTTACAGATGATTTTTAGGTTTCATTTCAAAATCTCTTTAGTCAAATGGAGGGGATAGAAAGTAAAAGCAAATACTCTCTTTAAATTGCAACTCCAAGAAAACATTGAAGATGTGATACTGTCAGTATTTCAAACCAAGAAAAAAGTATGACATTCAGAAGCAGTGAATATCATATTACTTGTGCTAATATATTACAAGCACACTTTACAATTCATTTAAATGAAATGCTAATTTTTACAAGAGGTTTTGTTTTTCTTTTGGGGGCGGAGGGCAACCCCAATGCTGTAAATGTGACATACAGGTCAAGTAGAATGCACGTTTGGTATCCATTTCACCCAGGTGCCTCTGGCTAACAGGGTTTGTTTTTGGGGTTTTTTTTTTAAAGGTGAAATGTAAAGAAGTAAAATGTACCTGTACTTAAAACAAGACTCACAAACCCAACTGCAATTTCTCCTTTCTCGGCCAAGCACCCTGAAACTCTCCTCACCTAATTCATCAAGTGGCCCAAAGTTGCCCAGCTGGTCACAGGTCTTATAAAGCAGCCTGGTTCTCTCTTCTGTCTCACTTAGGCTGTCTTTCTTATTCCCTATCTTTGCCACAAGTCCCGCACCGCCACACCCCACCCCAACCCATTTCGATTTCAATCAATGATTTGCAATGTATGAATATTTAAAGTAATACAAAACGAGTAAGGTGAGACTTAAACCAGCTAATTTTACTCCTAATTTTAAAAATTATTTAACTATGGCTACTCCTTGGGGGTTGGGATGAGTCTCCATCAACTTGTTGGCATTGAGTATCAGTAGTACTTGGGCATGGTGTCTGCGTGGTCAAATCTCCACCTTCTATGTAGGAGGATCTAGGTTTAGTTACTGGCCAATACAGTGCCATGCACAACCCACACCATTCATCTGCGGAGGTTTATTTGCCAATAAACTTCTACATTAAGGAAGATTAAAAAAAAAATAAAAGACTAGGAAGAAAGATTTGCTGATCTACTTCTGAAAGCCAGCCAATAAAAAAAAGCAATTGACCCTTTTGGTCAGTCCACTTCATATCCTGTGAACCCGTTTTGGCTGTGTGACCATGAGTTACGGGCTACTTTAACAATAGCTAACATCAACAACAACCACCACGATTACCAATATGCCTATGACCCAAGGACACAAATATTTTCTTAAGTCTACAACGGCCTGTGACAAGTGAGGATTCACATCTGAATTCCTGGTTGGCTTCTGCTGCCAGCATCTCTCCTCTGAACATCTCTGCAACGTCCATGCTGGAAGTGGCAAGTTGCATCTCTGGCTGTGACCTAACAACAAGGTCTTTTGGCTTAACTTGTCAAGTCCTTAACCTGAATCACCTTTGTTTTGATGCGTTTCAAAAGATAATTGAATCAATGCTGTGGAGGTTGACCTCCCCTCTGACTTCACACAGGATATGGAGAATCAAACTCAGCATCACTCCCAGGCAGAGGAAAGACACGTCACCTTCCTTACCAGTCTGGATACCAACCATTCTTCCCATGGCACTCCATCTCTGCTGGGTTTAAAAACTGCTGCAATGGCCACCAAACATTCCCAGATCATACTCACAATTATGGTATTTATTAGGGAAGATATTCAGGATCACAAATGCCCAGGACACAGCTCTTCAGTCAGGACAGTCCCTTACTAATATTCCCAGTCAGGCCTCCCTGATTCTTAGCCTCTCAGCCACAAGGTCCCTTGGACCTTGTCCTGCTTGGGCAATATGAAAAAACTCTTTTGAGAATAATAGTGCCCACATGCCACTCCCCTTTGTCAGTAAGCTTCAATACAAAGGTACCCAGTTCTAGCTTCCTGTCAAAAGCATGAACTTTCCTGCTCTGTGTATTGGGACACCCACATACTGTCTCATGTTCTTGGTGCTATGTTTCCATCTCAATCACATCTCTGCCACGTCTCTGTTTCTGGTGCCATAGTTCTCTATCTCGTGGTTTGAGGAGGTTCAGCATCCATTCCTGGCTCTTCTTTCTTGAAGAGAGTGAGATCCCCTTCTACTTTCAGAGATGGTTCACTTTGAATGTCCAGGGATGATGAAATCGATCCATTCCAACAGGCATTATTACATGATTTCACACGACAGGGATACCATGTACCATATTTACCTTATTAGAAAGCTAATCAAATCCATTGTGGGCTACAAATACCTTGCATTTGCAGGGTCCTATAGTCAATTTGTAGAAGTCACAAAGTTTATGATTAGTGAGTCATATCATGTAATTTCCTACACTACAACACCATATGTTTAACTACATGATTACTAGTCACCACTACCAAAAGGGAACTCCTTGAAGGAATACAGCTAAAAGAACAAAGGCTACAAACTTCTATTGACTATAAATGAATAATATCTCTGTCAGCATGGATCTGTATTTTCTTTATTTTCCCGAGAAACAAAATAAGGTTAAGGGAGGAAAAACATACATGTTCTTCTGCATCTTAAGAAATGCATAGCATAAATACTACTATAAATTAGGTATTTCTAGAACATCTTAATTAAATCCTCAATGGAAGCAGAATTTTAAGACAGCCTCAAGATTATTCCTAGTATCTATGCCTACATAAAACCCTAAGACAGAAAACAGAATGGGTTTTATTATCGTGGTTAGGTTATGCTTTATGACACAACGGCCTTTAAGTGTCTTTTAAACATGCTAAAATATGGATGAAACTTGAAATCATTGAGTTAAATAATTCCAACACAAAATGAGAAAAAAAACATTGTATGACTTCCTTTTTATAAAAAGACAGGAACACATAGGTGCACTGGAGACCCAAAAAATGGCTTTTACTGTGTGTAGCACAGCAGAAGCAATGAAAATGCTGTTGAAACATGCTTTGAGAAAAATGTGATAGTCCCGGTAGGCTAGAGAAACAAACCCATAGACTTGCATATAGATATAAGTAAAAGGTTTATATCCTAGAGGAATGGGATATTGAGAAAGCAAACCAGCCCAGTCCAGTCCAAGTGCACAAGTCTAATATTAGCCCATACATCCAATAGCAGTCTATAAAGTCTCCTACTGACTCACAAGTTAGAGGCCAGTGGGTGCAGAATCCTGGCGCCGGCAGGGGTCTCCCCAGGGCTCCTCGCTTCCAGGGCTCGGGTCCATCAACAGCATCCAGTGGTGGTAGAAGCAACTCAGCGCTGGCAGGGGCTCTCCACGTGGCTTCTCCAGCTTCAAAGGTCTGGTTCCATCAGGGTAAGGTCATGTGGCTTCTCCTCCGGGTCCTTCAGCCCCTCGGGCGCTGCCATCTTGCCTTCTTCATAGTTTGTCTTCTCTGAGACTAATTCCCAACAACTGGGGAGAGAGCTTCTCATCTCCACGAGGGAAATATCGCAAGATTTCCCAGAAATCTCAGGAGAAAGCCATGCCCACACGGAGGCCTCAATGCCTATCTCCAGATTAAGAGGCTAGACTCCACTCTTACATCTCAATCATGAAATTAACATAAGCACATGACCGCCACAAAAAGGATGCCTGAACTGAACAATCTGACACATATCAGAAGGCAGCAACTCCAATGAAAGCCGAAACACAAGTTGAGCATCACTCATAGTTGGGAATACACATGTACAGATTAGTGAAGGATATACAACTGTGAGAAGAGAGAGAAGCATATACACCTATAAATTCAGATATATGCAGCTAGGCACATACACAACAAACAGGTACTCCTCAAACAGGTTTTCTGAGGAAAACTTAAATATCTTCTGAGACTGGTTTTCTGGAGTAAAAACTTCTGGGTCTGGCATAATATCATTTCACTAAGTTTATGCTCTGAGGCCTAGTGAAGCAAATACACATGCATTCTAAAGCATTGT
Source organism: Nesogale talazaci (assembly GCA_004026705.1). Classification (NCBI taxonomy): domain Eukaryota; kingdom Metazoa; phylum Chordata; class Mammalia; order Afrosoricida; family Tenrecidae; genus Nesogale; species Nesogale talazaci. The sequence goes on from PVJH01004958.1 coordinate 32,823, forward strand.
TTGTGACAGCGCTCTAAGACTGTTAGCAGTGGCAATTATTGATCTCTACACATCAGAAGCAAAAAGAGTAAAAAGGTAATGAAACCACAGAGAAGAAACAAGTATGAAAGATTGCCTACATAAACCACAGCATCTCATTTACCCTGAGATCAAAGAACAAAATGGTGCCTGCCTACGACCACTCACCAGACTTCCCACGGTCACAAGAGATGATCTGAGTTAGAATAGAAGCTAAAATGGAAGAAAAAACTCAAATTCTTAAAAAAAGACTAATTGGACCAGCCAAGACTAGAGAACTACCTGAGACTCTTGTCATGACAATCTTTACATCTTGAACCTGGTTTCCTTGAGATCAACTTTCAGCAGAAAAACAAAGCGACACAAAAATAAAGGATATTGACCACTTAATTGGTGCCCTTTTAAAACACCATCTGTATGAGTCTAAAAGGTCACCATTTAATCCACAGCAAAGGTAAGGGAGCAAGAAAATGAGAGTACTAGAAATCAAGGGGGAAACATAGAATCCATGGGAGGGTGAGCACCTGACACTTGTGTCCTGTGATAATCTTTAAGCCCTAAACAAAAAATATACCCTGAACTCACCTAAAAACCATAGCTTAGCTATCTCGTAAAAAGAGGTCTGCCTCGAGCAGTATGTTCTTTTAAGGATGAGCTGTGAGTATCTGAGATCAAATTGAACAAAATAACAGACTAGATGAGAATTTTAGGGGGGAGGAAGCATTAAAGAATCAGAGGAAAGCTGTATGCTTCATCGGTGCTATACTGCACCCTGACGGGCCTGTCTTCTCCCCACAACCCTTCTGTAACCCTTCTGTAGTTGCTTGCACATTGGCTTTGGGCCTCCAATCCACACTCGCCCTCCTTGACATTAAGATTTTTTGGGGGGGAGCTCTGGGTCTTTGATGGATTGATACCTGATCCCATTGACACCACATGATCACACAGGCTGGTGTGCTTCTTCCATGTGGGCTTTGTTGCTTTTCAGCTAGATGGCCACTTGTTTATCTTCAAGCCCACAAGTTTATCTTTAAGACCCCAGACGCTATATCTTTTGATAGCCAGGCACCATCAGTTTTCTTCACCACATTGGCTTATGCACAGTTTGTCTTCAGCGATTATAAGAAGGTGAGCATCTCAGAGTGCCAAATTATTAGAACAAAGTGTTCTTGTGTTGAGGGGGTAGAGGCCCCTTGAGTAGAGGCCCAATGTCCATCTGCTTCCTTGATACTAAACCTATATATATATATATATGTACATAGATCTATTTCCATATCACCATATATAAATATAATTACATGTGTACATGCCTGTATTTAGATTTCTATAAATGTCCTTTGTCTTCTAGTTCCATCCTCTATTTCCTTTTACTTTGCTCTTGTCCCACTATCATGTTCAACCTTCATTTGGGTTTCAGTAATTGTCTTGGTTACATACATTGTCCTTGATCAAGCCCTACCAAGTCTCCTATATCCTCCTTGCCATCTATTTTTGGTCCCTTGTTGTTCCCTTGTCCTTGGGTTTGTTAACACCCTTTTTCCTTTCCCCCACCTCCCCGTCACTCCTTTTCCCACCAGAACTGTCATCCAGTTGTTCTCTTTTCTCCTATTTATCCCACCTATCCCATCCAGATAGACTTACAGAGACAACAATATGCAAAAAATGCTAGTCCAAGCATAACAAAGCAACAATAGAAGATAAAACATAACAAGAACAACAAAAGTGCAATGACAAAAAAAGAAAGAAAGAAAGAAAAGTCTATAAGTAGTTTAAGGTCTCTTTGTTGCCCTTTACAAGTATTTTCCAGTGGAGTCTGATGGGGCACCATGCCCTGGCCCCACAGTCTATTTTTTATATTCCCCGGGGACTTCATTGCTCTGCTCCGCTTGCTGCTCTATTACACGCACCTAGTGTCTTGCCTTGGTGTGGTGGGGTCAAGAAGGACACAATTCTCCTTGTGTGTCTCCAGTGTTGTCCCCATGGTGCTATGGGTCAGTAAGGAATGTTGTGTCAGGTAGTGGGGCAAGCCCTATATTCCTCTCTGTGCATTAGCTACTCTGGGCAGAAATATTGTCATTAGAACATGGTGGGTCAGGATGAGTCTCACTCTTTTTTTTCCCTCCCCCCTCATTTGCTCCCATGTGCTCTGATCAGACATGTTCCTTCCTTAAGCTGTACTGTCAGTGCTCTCCTCTGAAATGAATTCTGCTGGGGGACGGGAAGGTTGCCTACTTAATTGGCAATTCTACCTTATAAATCTGACTCAACCAATGCATGTACATGGGTACAGATAAGAGCTGGAAGCACAGGAAATATAGAACAGACAAACTTCTCGGGACCAATATTTAGTATAGCTATACCAAGAGGATAAAGGGAAGGTGGGGGGGGGGGGGAAAGGGGAACCTATCATAATGATCTACCTATAACTCCCTCCCAGGGGGATGAACAACAGAGAAGGGGGCAAAGGGAGGCATCAGACAGTGCATGACATGAAGTAATAATAATAATTTATAAATTATCAAGGGTTCATGGGGGCGGGGGGATGAGGAGCTGATGCCAAGGGCTCAAGTAGAAAGAAAATGCATTGAAACAAGGATGGCAACAAGTGTACAAATGTGCTTAACACAATGGATGGATGTATGGATTGTGATAAGAGTTGTAGGAGTCCCTAATAAAATGATCTTTTAAAGGAATTTTATGGGGTAGTGAATTTAAGTTAATGAAGAAGTAGCAACTTAGAAAAGGAAGTTGAAAATGCACAATTCCACAAATAATCAAAGTAACTCAATTATACAAGTAGCTGTGGAATTAGCATATGTTTTGCTGCATGTACTGACAACAACAACAACAACAAAATATAAACAATTTAGAGGGGACTGTGTAGAAATAGAGAAGTTTACTAGTGGTTACTGATGGTGAGAAGAAAGGGGGAAGTTGAAATTTATCACTCATGGGGTACTAAGAATTTATGGTGACAGAAAAATCCCATTCATTAAAGGTAGGGTTGCACATCAAATTAATGTAGTAGCTGTAAATAAGATGTACAGTTTTAAAAAATTAAATCAGAAAACTATTATAAATGCACTTATAACAATGACCCCTCACCCCCACCCCAAACAAAAGAAATGGAACTTTAAAATTTCGGGTTTGTAGGGTTTAGGTGATAGTTTTATGGGACATCACAATACTATGCATTTTCATCAAGGTTTAGTGTGGGTTTTTTTGTTTATCTTCTCCTCTGCCCCCTCCTTTTACTCACCCCTCTGTACACCCCCCCTTCATAACCTTCAAACTCTGCTTCTTTTGTGAAAATATTTTTCCTTTTATAGTAAGTGGCCTTACACAGCACTTATCTTGATGAGATTGACTAATTTTGCTTAGCATCATGTCTTCCAAATTCATCCATGTTATGAAGTGTCTGAGAGTTTCATGACTGTTGTCAAGGGATGAATAGCATTCTATTGTGTGGATGTTTAAATACAATACAATGGAACAAGATTTTATACTCTTCCATAGGACAGGCATTTTGGTTGTTTCCATTTTTTGCCATTCTTTTATAAACATGAATGCTACCTTTATAAACATGAATACGTTCAAGTTTTTGCTCTTTATTTCTATGTCATGTAGTGATATTGCTGGGTCATATAGTATTTCTATTGGCATTTTTAAAAGGAAGTGCCATCCTGTTTCCCACAGTAGTTGTACGACTTTGCAATTTTTCCAGGAAGATAAGAAGGTACCAATCTCTTCCCATCTTCTTCAGTATTTGTTGCTTTCTTTCTTTAAAAAAAATTGCTATAAGTGCTGGTGTGAGGTGGTATTGTTTTACTTTGCATCTGTCTTATATGATTGAAAACATTCTTTTCATTTTGTTGACCATCCGCATATTGACTTTGGTAAACTGTCTATTCTATTCATGTCTTTTGCCCATATTTTACTGAGTTGCTAGTGTTTCTCTTAGTGAACTATTGAAATTGTCTATAGATTTTTGAGATAAGGGCAAGATACCCAACCCCACTGAGCCTTCTCGACAATATTCCCACTCAGAACAGCCGATGCACAGAGAGGAACATCTGGCCGGCCACACTATGAAATACAGTTTCCCTCGCTGACCCAAGACCCTTTGGGGACAACAATGGAGAGTCAGGGTCAGGATTATCCCTGTCTGACCTAACCCCACCATGGCAAAACACTAAGGGTGTGCAACAGAACATGGAATTCCCTATGGAGTGCCAAGGATATACTTTGGAACCAGGGTGTAGCAACCCACCCAACTCAACCGGGGGACACTTCCAAAGGTCAATGAGCAGACATTGAACTATTTACAGGCTTTCATTTTGTTATTATTTTTATTTTTTTACATATATATGACATTGAGGTTTTTTGTTATCATTTTTTTTTTTGGTTGCTTCATCTTAGGAAGCCTGGTTGTTGTTTTTTTTTGGTACATATTATTATCTCTGCATGTCTAGCTAGATAAGATAGGCTGAATGAACAGTCTGGAAGTGAAAATGGCAGGACTGACGGACATGGGAGATGCAGGGAGTGGGGTGGGGAAGGGACCTGGGAGATGGGGAGGTGGGGGGAAGGAGGTGATGTTGACCGGCCCAGGGATTCAAAATCAGTGACAAGTGGGTGTGAGAAGTCAGATAGGGGTTGACCAAGAGTATGTAACAGAGAAAATACTGAAACCCAAACAGAGGCTGTGTATGATAGTGGGACAAGAGGAAAGTAAAAGGACATAGAGGAAAGACCTGGGGGGTAAAGGGGGGAAATGGCAATTCCCCCCCCTAAACTTTTGTATATAAATATTTTTACAAAACAACCTTATCACCTTCAAAGTATTCTTCACTACACTTAATCTATTTGGCAAATATGTGATTCCATTTTTAGAAACACCTTTCAAACTCATCTATTTTGATGGCTGACAACACCTCCCTCATGTTTTTCTTCACGTCATCCACATCGGCAAACCACTGTCCTTTCATGTCCCGCTTCATTCCCGGAAACAAAAAGAAGTCACATAGAGTGAGGTCCAGTGAGTAAGGTGCAGGGGGCAAGAGAGGCATGCTGGTTTTTGCCAAAAACTGGTGCGCTGAGATGGCTATGTGAGAGATACATTGCCGTGGTGGCAAAATTAGTTCTCCGTCTGCCACAAATCAGGCCTTTTTAAAAAAAAAAAAAAAAAACCTAAACTACCTTGTATTTATTTAAAAGTTTGCTTTCAAGAAGGAATCATTGTCCCTCATAAAACAGATGCTATACATCAATTCATTATTCAAATAAACAATAATACTTCCAACAAGGGAAACTCTACACCCAGATGGCTTGATGATTTCTCTGACTTTTTTTAGGAGAATCATAGAATGCTTCATTAGGCAAATATAGCAGGTTTTTTTTTCTTTTTTCTATCATTTTATTGGGGACTCATACAACTCTTACCACAATCCATGCATCCATCCATTGCATGTCAAGCACATTGGTATATTTGTTGCCCTCATCATTCTCAAAACATTTGCTTTCTACATAAGCCCTTGGTATCAGCTCCTCATTTTTTCCCTTCCTTCCCCACCCCCCCTCCCTCATGAACCCTTGATAATTTATAAATCATTATTATTTTGTCAGATCTTACACGGTCCGATGTCATCCTTTACCCACTTCCCTGTTGTCCGTACCCCAGGGAGGAGGTTATATGTAGATCCTTATAATCTGTTCCTCCTTCCTTCCCCACCTTCCCTCCAACCTCTAGGTATCACCACTCTCCTGAAGGGATCATGTGTCCTGGATTCCCTGTGTTTCGGGTTCCTGTCTTACCAGTGTACATGCTGTGGTCTAGCTGAATTTTTAAGGTAGAATTGGGGGAAGAAACATTTAAGAAATAGAGGAAAGTTGTATATTTCATCATTGCTATCCTACACCCTGACTGGTTCATCATCTCCCAGCAACTCTTCTGTAAAGGGATGTCCTGTTACCTACCCATGGGCTTTGGATACCCCATCTGTACTCCCCCCTCATTTACAATGATATAATTTTTAGTTCTTTCAGACCTTTTTTGTTGCAGTTTTAAATAATATTTTCAGAAACTCTAAATAGAAAGCCTGAGTAACACTGTGACCTCATGGAATGAACTCCAATTGCACTATCCCCCTTATAACAAAAAAACAAATGAGCATCGTCTAGATCAGTGGTTCTCAACCTTCCTAATACCGTGGCTCTTTCCGACAGTTCCTCATGTGGTGATCCCCAACCATACGATTATTTTCATTGCTACTCCAGAACTGTAATTTTGCTGCTGTTCTGAATCATAATGTAATACCTGATATGTAAGGTGTATTTTCATTGCTCCAGATTGAACATAATTAAAGCATAGTGATTAATCACAAAACAATACGTAATTATATAGTGTGAAATTATTTGTGTTTTCCAATGGTCTTGGGTGACTTCTGTGAAAGGGTCGCTTGACTCCCAAAGGGGTCATGACCCTCAGGTTGAGAACTGGTAATCTAGACCTTTGATTTCAAGTCATGAGGTTTGGGGGGATGATGTGATGATGGCATCTTCCACAGGCTTGATTGATGTACACTTCGGGGTCATACGAATAGCACCATGTCTCATCAACCAGTAATGACCCTGGGGAAAAAAGTCTGGGTTGCTTCAGAGCTGTTCTTTCAAACGATGGCATGTTTTCTGTAAAAGCTCTTTTTCCTGGTCAGTCAGAATACGAGGCACAAATTTTGCAGCGACCCTTCTCCTTCCTAAATCGTCCACTAAATTTTACTGAACAGAGCTCCAAGCTAGTCCAGATGACATCCCCATTTCTTCAATGGTCCATTTTCAGTCATTGAACACAAGGGCAGGAATTTTGTGACATTTTTGTCTGTTTGCGAAGGTCACTGACGTCCAGAATGAGGTTTGTCCTCAATGGACATTTCACCTTTTTTGAATTGAGTAAACCACGGGTAGACTTCAGTTTTTTTGTAGTACTGTCCTTGTAAGCTGTGTTACAAGGACACCATAAGAGTTTCTGTGGCATTTTTCCAGAGCAGCAAACAAAATCTCCCAGCTGCAAACCATTCTTTAAAAACGGCCATCATAAAAAACGAGTTTCAAGTGAAACTGCTTTTATGAAAAAAATTCACTGTGACCAGAGAGAACCTTCCCAGGTGCACTAACTCTGGGCGATTTGCTTGATGCTCAGGAAAGATGCATGCTATGAGAACTCTGATATCCCCATGCAATTCCAGGTTTGGGGGTGGGTAGACCCTTATAACATTGACAACGTTTCCCCTTACACTGGATTCTCTTTTTATTCTGTTCTGAAGCTTTTGCTGTGTGTAATGTGAGTCTTTTAGGAAGTCCCAGTCTTGTAATTTATTTTCTGTACTGTGGGCCTTTTTCTCTTCTTTTCCTTTTTGATATTGTTTTCATGCATTGTATTAGGTGCCTTTAAGTTAGTCCTTATTTCTTCACTGATTATCTTTAGAGTTCTAGGGTTTAATATTCCTGTCTTTAATACAGCTTGAGTTTATTTTTGTATGTGGTATGTGAGGCATAGGTCCTGTTTCATTATTTTACCAGTTGAGATCCAATTTTTCCAGAACCATTTTTTGAAAAGATTTTCTCTTCCCCTTTTATTGGTATTATTTCTTTATGAAAAATCAGGTTTCTTGTTTGATTTTATGTCTCAGTCTTCTATTCTGATCCACTTGCCTACATTCCTATCATTGCACCAATACCAAGCTCTTTGGTTTTCTGTGGCTGTACAACAGAGAACGAGAAGTTTTCTACTTTGTTTTCTTAGTAGCATTTTGTTTATATTGCATTTATTTTCCCTATGAAGTTGATAGTTAGTTTTTTCCTTTCTTTGAAGAATTACTCGGGGTTTGGATCATCAAAGATTCTATGTAAAAAAGATAACCCTACACCAAATGGAGGAAAGGATGAACAAATCTTCATATTTAATAGTTGGAATTATTAAATGGAAATTTTATTTGCTGTGTAAACGTTCACCAAAGACCCAATTGAAAAATGCATTTTAAAAGTCAATTAAGTAACATTATTGAAGCATTTTCATCTATACTCACAGGTATAAATAGGCAACAAAGTGAAAAAGAAAGGAAGTGTGTTAGACCTCCGAGAAGAATCCTATCCCTTCTACAAAACCATGATATCTGAGAACAAGCTAAATATATAACTCTATAATGCTATTGATTATTTAACTGCATGAACACTTATCAGAAATATAAAAACAGAAGTCAGCATTTTCATTGTATCTTATTAATGTCTGCATCAACAGCAACAATATTAGTAATATAATTTACTTCGCTTTATAGGAACGATATCAGGAAAAATAAATACCTACAGAACCCTGATAAGGCAATTGTTCAGTGCTCAGTGTTAACTGAAAGGCTGGCACTCAACTGGTTAATTAGAAGCTTGGCGATTTGAACCCACCAGCTAATTTGTGGGAGAAAAAGGAGGCCGCGCACTTCCATGCATATTACAGCCTCAGAAACCCATGGGGAAGTTCTACTAACGTTCCATAGAGTTGTTACTGAGTTGGGATTGACTTGATTGGAGTGGGTTTTCATAACTGAATAATTATAAGGTATGTAAATAAATTACTAACAATAACTTTTTTCATGGTCTAAGAAGGGTGCTGCCAGGGTCACCAAGGACTGGTTGGAAACTAGATCAAAAGTGCCAGTTAGAATCAAGAGAAAAGTGAAAGGAAATAGAGGATAGAACCTGGCGGCAAAGGACATTTATAGAGGCCTAGATACAGGCATATACATATGTACATACATACATAAAGACAAAGGAATAAAACTACGTACTCATATCTATATGCTAAGAATCAAGGCTGCAGATGTACATTGGGCCTGGACTCAAGTCATTCCTTAACACAAGAACACTTTGTTCTAACAATCCAGTATTCTTTGATGTTCACCTTCCCAACACAATCACTGAAGACAAAATGGGTACATAAGCAAAAGTGGTGAAGAAAGCTGATGGTGCCTAGCCAGCAAAAGATACACTGCCTGGGGTCTTAATGGCTTAAGATTAACAATCAGCCATCTAGATGAGAAGCAACAAAGCCCACATGGAAAAAGTACATAAGCCTGTGTGATCATGAGGTATTGATGGATCAGGTATCAGGTATCAAAGACCCAGAAACAAAATCATACCCCAGGGGCACAGGGGTGGAGAGGAACAAGGAGTGGAAACCCAAAGCCCATCTGTAGACAATTAGACATTCCCTCACAAAGGGGTCACAGGGAAGAGATGAGCCTATCAGTGTGCAATTTAGCACCAATGAAACACACAACTTTCCCTGAGTTCTTTCTTTGGTGCTTCCTTCACCCCGGTATGACGAATTCAATTCTACCTTACAAATTGAATTAGCCCAGAGCATGCACTCTGCTACAGATAAGAGCTGCACAACACAGGGAATTCAGGATAGATAAACCTTTTAGGGACAACAAAGAAAATAGAGATACCAGGAAGATTAGGGGAGCATGGGGGCTAGAAAGGAGGAATCAATCACAAGCATCAAATTACAACCTCCTCCCAGGTGGATGAATAACAAAAAAGTGGGTGAGGGGTGACCAAGGACAATGTAAGACATGGAAATAATAATCTATGGCTGATCAAGGGTTTGTGAGGAAGCATGGCAGGGAAGGGGAGAAATGGATTAAACATCTCTGAAACTAACTCCCAACACTGGGGAAGATAATGTCTCATCTTCACGAGGGAAATATCGCGAGATTTCCCTGGAATCTCAGGTGAAAGCCATGCCCACATAGAGGCCTCATCGGTTACTCAATGGCTATCTCCAGATTAACAGGCTAGACTCCACCCCTACATTTCAGTCATGAAATTAACATAAGCACATGACTGCCACACAGAGTCAGCAGTTTCAAACGACCAGCCGCTCCAGGGGAGAACGAGAGGGTTTTCTACCCCTGTAGACAGTCTTGGAAACTCACAGGGGGCGCTCTGCTCTGTCTTGTCGGGCAGCTGGGAGTCAGCAGCAATTCAAAGGCAGGGAGTCTTTGTCTTTTTTTTAATAGTAAACCACATGACTTTTTTTTATTCAAAATGACCAGTACCGGTTCATTGTAGTGAACTAATGCTAACAATGTTAATTTCTCTATGTCCCGTTTAATTGTTTTAGAACTTCCAAACTCCCTAGATGGGTAATTCAGACACTTCCAGTGCCAATTATGAAATCATGTTTGCAGCTGTTTCTTCTCCTTTTGAGTCACTCTCCGTCAGCTAATAAACTCCTGAAGGTTTTCCTGTGTCAAAGCCATTATAACTTACTTTAAGAAGGCAGCTCTTCCTTAGTCATATTTTGAGTGACTTCTGACCTAACGGGCTCATCTTCTTGTACTGTCCCCTACAATGTTCTTCTTTTCAGGAGTTTTCAGGATTTGAACATGTTTCAATCCTGTCCATAAGATTATGTGGGGCTAATTCTTCAGAATGGGCATCTTTTGAGTCTAATCTGGTCTGGAAGCTCTTCCGAAATGTGTTCACTTTGGTGGCCCTGCTGGCATTTGAGATACTGGTGTCATACCTTCCAGTATCACAGCCACACACAAGCCATGAGAGTATGACACACTGATAGACAAGTGGTGGATAGGAAGGGGCTGGTAAGGAAACGGGGCGACCACACCAGTGAGTACAAAAAGGAAACAAACGCTCCAAAGTTGATTGCGGTGGAGACCGCACAGCACTGCTTACTATGAATGGACTACTGAGTTGTATGATATGCTAGTCATAGTTCAATAAAATGATTTAAAATAAAAACAAACTATCCACGAGTCACTAAAGGAAAAAGTAAGTACGAGGACTCTAGGATAGCTTTCCACTGCTCTACTAAAAAGTAATCATCAGGTACCAAAATTTAAATAGCTTGCATCTCATTTTACTTGCAAGCTATCTCACTGCTGTTCGAACGCATACATACTTGTTATGATTCAGAGGTCTTGTGTGGTGCAAGTTGTTGACAAAAGAGTTTCAAAATGGCCGTGGAAAAATGGAATTAAAATACAATATAATTTTTTCACAAGACTTTCTGAAGTCCTTTCGTATATCTTCATCTGTCATCTGTTCAGCCATCCAGCAGTCCATGACAAAGGGAAGCTAGAAACATCTGATAGTGTTCAAAGCAGCTCTATTATTTGTTGTGTGCCTAAGGACAGTGACCAACCACATTTTTCCTTAAGAAAAATATTTCTTTTTTTTTTTGGGGGGGGTGGGCATCACTGCTCTCAAGTGGTGGGAGTAGGAGGCCCAGCCTTTGCTCCGTAGAGCTGGAATCGAACCTCCATCCCAGTGGGCCGCAGTCCTGCGCACAACCACTATGCCACCGGGGCTCAGCCCCCAAAATATTTCTTTTAGAAATAGTTCTCTCCATTATAGCCTGCAAATTATGAAAAAATGAATGGTCGTTTCAACCAGTCATATCTATTAAAACCACAAAATTTTGCCCACCCAATACTACTTTAATCAGTAACAACTAAAATTTCTGAAATACAAACTTACATTAAAACCAAGTAATACATTAGAAATGAGGTAAAAAGTAGGTAGAAGACAGCAGTCTGTGATCTAAATCTAAAAACACATTTAATCTTATGTTTCAGGCCTAGTAAAGTAAAATGACAATACTCATATTCTTGAGAAGACAGACTGACTAAAGAGAAAATGGCTGGCTTTTCAGTAGACCAACTAGTCTTTCTTCAAAGGCTCTGCTGGGTGGACTTGAACTTCCTTTATTCTACTAGTAGCCAAGTACCTTAATATTTCTGCCATGAATCAATGAAAACAATATATGTCCAGGCATGATTGCTGGTCAAATCACACATTTAAGAGAGAGGCAGTGAACACAGAAAAAGCTGTGAGGAGGGGAGATGAGAAAAAATTAAGAATCAAGTTATAGGGTCCTGAGTTGTGATGAAAATGGAGAATAAAAACCAGAATTAAGATTCTAGAGAAAATATGAAAAACAGTCAGAACTAAGGGCAGGGAATGACCACACCAAGACAAAGCAGAACCTAAAAGCATTTTGAGGAGGTGAGTCAAGAAGGAACATGAGAACTATGGGGGGTGAGGGGTGGGGTAGGGAGTGGCGGTCTGAGAACACCTTTTTCCTAAATGAATAAAAAGTTCCCGTGTGGGGAGTAACAAGTAGTACAACTGTAGCATGAATGTTACTATTCCTTTGGAAATAAAAAATATGCAAAGCACGCTCACAAAATATGCACTAAAGGAACATCCACTGCTTCTATTTTTAGGCTCAAATTATGAACAGATATTTTTCTTTAAAAGAGCGTGCAGGTGACGTTGAAAGAAAGCAAGCTGGAGAAGAACCACCTCAAACCATTTGCTGATCAAGTCAGATTCTAAGATATTGCCCGATAGTTCAAACACCCTAAAACTCAATGGCAGTGAGTTTTTGTGATTTATTTTTGCAGAATGCAGTATGCAGAATCAACACTGGATTTCATGGGCACAGACTTAACCCCAAGGATGTGAATTTATTAAGGTTTTATGGCAATAACTGTTCTGATAATTTGAAAGAAAGATAAAAATGAAGAAACTAAAGTTTAAATTAAGTCCTACTTTGACATTAAAAAATTCACTTTAGAAGTTCTCTAATTGGTCACCAAGACCCTTAACCTCCTACATGTTGCAGCTATTTTTAAAATCCAAATCGCAATGTTCATTATGCAACGTATATAAGCAGCGTTTTGCGCTGTGGTGCATAAAGTCACTATGGGATGGAACCGACTCAATGCCATGTAACAACAACTTCTCTTCACATATGTAGATTCATGTTCCAACGTGGAAGGCATGTGCCCACAGCTAGACGATCCACGTACCACAAACACCCAGGACCTTGGAGAGGACTGCGTAAGACCTTGGCCCAGATCCATTTGGTAACTCGAGTGAGAGGCAGCACTGGGCTCTCCCTCCTGCAGCAGTCATGCTTCCATCCCCACCCCTACTGCAGTCGGCACAGGGGAAGAGGCTGTGGCACCAGGAGCTTTCATTTTTCTTTTTTTGGGGGGGAGGCAATCACTGCTCTCCGGTGGTGGGAGTAGGAGGCCCAGCCCACTGTTGGAATTGAACCTCCATCCCAGTGAGCCGCAGTCCCGCGCACAACCACTACGCCACCGGGGCTCTGCCCGAGCTTTCATTTTTCTTGGCCTCTAGACTAAAGCCCCAGGAACTCAGAACTTCAATGACAGCACAGTGTAGGGATAGCAAAAATGTCTGCTGAATGAATATACAGAAAGAAGGAGGAGAGGTTGGACAGAAGCAGAAAGGAGAGGAAAGGGAGAACGAAGTAGAAAAAGGAAGGCAAATAGAAATAGAAAAAGTTATAAAAGCAAATAAGGGGCTCAAATAAGGGGCTACGCTTACTCTCCGGAGCAGAAGTACGCACAAATGCAATATTTCTATTAAATTCCTTTGGCAATTACCTTTTATTGTCTTCTTGTGTCTTAGTCTTATTAGCTCCCCATTCCAAGCTCAGAAAGAGTAGGGTAGGTCCTAGAAGTCCCTGGAAGAATTTCTGCAAGGAAAAGAACATGGATTAAAAAATTCTGAAGAACAACAGCAATTACCTTTGAATGGTTCATCCAAATGAAACTGATTCTCTCTGAAGGGCAGACAATATATTTCCTGATACATCTTGGGAAGGGGAGCAAAGCCCTTTTCTCGTTTAGCTGCTCTAGTCAACTTTACTCACAATGACCTGTAGGACAGGGCAGAACTTCCCCTGTGGATTTCTGAGACTAGAACGCTTTACAGGACTAGAAAGTCAATGAATTGGAACTGACTTACTGCCAGTACGTTTGAATTTTGGTTTCAGTGAACATTAAGATTATTCAAAAAAAGAAAATCAAAGCCAACAATTGGATTGACTTGGTTTTGTGCTTGGCTGTGCTTTTATTTCGATTTTTCTCAAACAGAAAACAAACCACACGGTGCTGCATATTCTAGTCCCAATGTGGCTTTGCAGCCCTCTAAAATCGAAACTCTGGGAAAGGACATGCCATTTTTCTATCTCACAGAACCGTGAAGGACACAACGCAGTCCTAGCACACACAAGTGGATAATGGGTATAGTGTAAGACAATAGATATCTTGTACTTCAGAAACTTTGTTAATGTTTGGAAGTGAAAGAAACATTACAAAACAGGCATTCTCATTGGCCTTGTTCTCCCAATGCAGTTTGCAGTCTGAACTCAAGCAAGAATACATTCCTGATTGTCCTGTAGCTTTTTCTCATGAGCCAGCAATAGCACAGGACAAGTCCTTGAGCAAGATAGCCATAGATGCTGAGAAGACATTATTTTTAGGAAGGGAATAAGATAGCATGGATTGACTTTGCTCTGACTCAGAAACAGTAAGACTATTTTCCAAAGGTGGGGGGAGGAAGGGATATACGTGCTCTTTAAGGAAAGGCACTTGCCCCATGTTTCTGAAACAGATATTTTATACACAAATTATGAAAATGGCTGTTAACTGGAAATTCTGCAACTCCACACAAAAAGGCTGGAAAGAAAACATAATTTTCTTCTACTAAGCAAATGCTTGGCCAACTGACTGAAAGAGATCCATATTTGTATCCATTCCAAAGAAAAAGTGACTCAATAGAATTCTCAAATTATAGAACAATATCCTTAATAACACGTGTAAGCAGATTCTGCTGAACAACAGATGCAGCAGTATATTGAAAAGAAGATACCAGAGGTTCAGGCAAGATTCACAAATAAGATCAAACAGATAACAGGAAAAAGATATTTACTTGTGTTTCATTGACTATGCAAAGCATTCGATTGTGTGGCTCATAACAAACTATGGATACACTCGAGAAGAATGGGCATTCCAGAACACTACATAGTGCTCACCCAGAACCTGTACATGGATCAAAATGATGTAGTTGTGCAAACAGAATAAGGGACTACTTCATGGTTTAAAAGCAAGGATTGCATCCTCTCACCATACTTATTCAATCTGTGTGCTAAGGAATTGACCTAGAAACTTGATTATGTGAAGAGAACTGGGCACCAGGACTGAAGGGAGATATATTAACAATCTGCCATGTGTAGATGGCATAACCCTGTATGCTGAAAGCAAAGAGGATTTGAAGCATTTGCTGATGAAGGTCAAGAACTGTAGCCTTCAGTATGGATGTTCAATGTAAAGAAGACCAAAATCCTCACAACTGGACCCACAGGGAACATGATAAATGCAGAAATGATTGAAGCTGTCAAGGATTTCATCTTGCTTGGCTACACAGTTAGTACTCCTGGAAGCAGCAGTCAAGGGTTCAGATGACAAGTTGCAGTGGATACATCTGCATGAGGCCTGCTTAAGATATTGAAATGTACAGAAGTTACTTTGAAAAACAACGTGCATCTGACCCAAGACATGGTATTTTCCTTCTTTGTTTAAAAAAATCATTTTGTTGGGGGCTCTTAAAGCTCTTATAACAAATAATACATCAGTTATATCAAGCACACTTGTACATTTTCTAGGCCTTTTCTTTCTGTTTGAGCCCTTGAGATTAGCTCCTTTTTTCTCCTTCCTTCCCCCACCCTCCCACACTTGTGACCCCTTGATAAACTATAAATTATTATTTTCATCTTACACTGACTGCTGTCTCCCTTCACCTATGTTTCTGTTGTTCTTCCCCCCTTTGGTGTGTGTGTGTGTGTGTGTGTGTGTGTGTGTGAGTGATATCAATCACTGTGATTTGTTCATCTATTTTCTCTCACTTCTTCCACACCTTCCCCTTCCCCTCTTAGTATTGCTATTCTGATTTCTGTTCTTGAGGAATTTATCTGTCCTGAATTCTGTGTGTCAAGAGCTCCTATCTGATCCAGGATACATGCTCCGGACCAGTCATATTTGCAAGGTAGAGCTGGGGTCATGATATTGGAAGTGAGGAAGCATTAAGGAACCAGAGTAATATTGTGTGTTTTGTCGGTGCACCCTTGCTAACTCGTCCCTTACTTGTGGCCCTTTGTAAGAGGGTCGAAATCATCTACAGATGAGATTTGGGCCTCCACTCGGACCTTCCTCATTCAGATCAATATGATTGTTTGCTTGGGGTTTTCTGATGTCTGATATCAACACCTCAAGGTTGCACAAGCTTGTATGCTTCTTCCACGTGGGCTTTGTTGCTTTCTTACTAGAGGGCTGCTTGTTTAACTTCAAGTCTTTAAGACCCCAGATGCTATAGCTTTTAATAGCCAGGTATCATCACTTTTCTTACCCAAATTTGCTTATGTACCCATTTTGTCTTCAGCGATCATGTTGGGAGGGTGAGCATCACAGGAGGGTGCGCCAGGCTAATTGAACAAAGTGTTCTTCTGTTGAGGGAGGGCTTGAATAGAGGCCGAAGGTCCATTCACTTCCTCAATGTATTGGCATATAAATATATGTGTGTAGGCCACTATCCCCATTTTTATAAATTAATAGACTTACATATGACTTGCTCTATTCTCTTCTGTTCACCCCACGTAGGACGGTCACTTCCCAGTGTCCCCTGTATTGTCCTCTCTAGGGGTATGCGACAATGAGGGGACATCATGTTTCAAGCTGCTGCTGGCACTACAGACCTCTCTGTGCCCTGGCAGTTGCAAGTAGGGACAACTTCCACAGAGTTGGTGTGCCAGAATGGGGTCTAGTCCCTCCCTCTTTTTCCTTCTTGGTTGCTCCCATGTGGGTGAGTCAGACGGACCCCTCTCCACACCCTGTTGGTTCAGTGCTGTCTTCTGCAGAACATACCTTAGGGAGTGGGTCAGTGTATCTGAAATTAGGGCCGGCCCATAGTCCTCTCAGGGCATGAGTGACTCCATGTGGTTACACTGCCCTCAAAGCTAAGCCGTGGTCTTTTCTATTGCCTCATACGCATGTGAAGTTTGGACACTGAGTAAAAAAGTACGCGTGCATTTGAATTGTGGGGCTAGCAAAGAATATTTAAAGTATCAAGGACGACCAAAAGAGCAAATATATCTGTGCTGGGAGAAATATCCATAACTTTCCATAAAGGCAAGGATGGTAAGACAACCCAGTAGACATATTGTTAGGAAAGGTCAGCGCCAGGAGAAGGGCATCATGGTGAGAGGGTCTAAAAAAAGAGGAAGGCCCTCAACAAGATGGCTTGCCACAGTGGCTGCAACAATGGGCTCAAACATAAGAACAATTTTAAGGACAGCACAGGGCCTGGCAGTGTTTTGTTCTCTTACGCATGGGGTCCCTCTAGGTCGGAATTTACCCCATGGCACCAAACAACTGACAACAAATCGCTGCCTTGGCTGCACATCCATCATTTCAAATGTTTACTTGAAGCTGGAATCTGAAAAATGGTCTGCTAGAAGTCACATTTATTTTTTTTGTTTTTTTTGGGCATCACTGCCCTCTGGTGGTGAGAGTAGGAGGCTCAGTCTTTGCTCCTGTGCAGCTGCTGCTGGAATCGAACCTCCGTCCCAGTGGGGCGCAGTCCCGTGCACAACCACTACGCCACCGGGGCTCAGCCCGAAATCACATTTTTTAAAGTGGGCACTTACTATATAGTTTGAATTGTTACAATTGTGGCAGATAAGAACATATTTTAAGGAAGTCCTTGGGACTTTAGTAGGCCATGGCTAAGAACCACAGCATTAGGGTCTTTTCCAGTCTCCCAACAATCATAAAACTCCTGCAGGAAGATGATTTTGTGGCAGTCATGTGCTTATGTTAATTTTATGATTGAAATGTAGGGATGGAGTCTAGTCTATTAATCTGGAGATTGACATTGAGTAGCCAATGAGACCTCTATGTGGGCATGGCTTTCTCCTGAGACTTCTGGGAAATCTCGCGATATTTCCCTCATGAAGATGAGAAGCTATCTTCCCCAGCTGTTGGGAGTTAGTCTCAGAGACGATGAATCACAGACAAGACAAGATGGCAGCTTCTGAGAAGCTGGAGGAGCGAGCAGAGAGACCACATAGCTTTGCCCTGATAGAGCCAGACCTCTGAAGCTGGGGCGGCCACGCAGAGACCTCTGCCAGCGATGAGTTGCTTCTGCCACCACGGGATGCTGTTGATGGACCCTGAGCCCTGGAAGTGAGGAGCAAGGTGGAGACCCCTACCAGTGCCCACTGACCTGTGACTTCATGAGCCGGAAGACTTTTTAGACTGATTTCGGGCGTATGGGTTAATATCAGACTTATGACTTTGAACTGAACTGGGCTAGGATGTTTTCTCAATGTGCTGTTCCTATTGTATATAAACCTCTTCCTTATATCCATATGCTTGTCCATGAAATTTGTTCCTCTAGTTTACCCGGACTAACACAGATTTATTGAACTTCTAGAAAACCATAGGCTCGTTGTTTGCTATTCTGACAGTTCATGAGCCTTTCAATGTTCTTCCTAGCATCACAACTGAAATGAATAATTTCTTTTCCAGTCTTTGGTATTCATTATCTAGTTTCCACACATTAACGAAGCAACTCAAAATGCCATGGGGGAGATGCACCCTAGATCTCGAAGTGATATTTTTTTTCCTCCTTAACAATTTAATGAGCTCTTGTGTACAGATTTGTCAATGCAATATCATTTGATTTCTTAATTGCTACTTCCATGAGCATTGTATGTGTATCCAAGTAAAATGGAACCCTCGATAACTTTTACCTTTTCTTCATTTATAATGTTGCTGTCTCTTGGTCCACTTTTAACAATTTTGGTTTTATTTATACTGAATAGTAATCCATATTGAAAGCTGTAAGCCTTGACTTTTATCAAAAAGTGCTTCAAGTCCTCCTCACTTTCAGCAAGCAAGTCTGTGCCATCTGCTCCATGAAGGCTGTTAATAATCCTTTCTCCAATCCTAATACCACATTCTTCTTCCTATAGTCCAGATGCTCAGTGTTGGCAGCAAAGTCCCAGAAAGCAGCAAGGCAAAGGGGCAGAAAGAGGTTGATTTCCAGTTTCCCAGGGTTATGCAAGCAGGCCAAGGAGTCATCATGAGACTGTGACTTGCTTGACAGGATGGATTCTACCCCTACACTTTCATACGTCAAGTTTATATAAAATCTTCTAATTTCCACTGCTGGAACAGAATTTGGCATTTATTTTGCAGAACTAAAACATTTATTTTGTAGAACTTTCTGGCGCAAATTGGGCCTAACTGGACTTTGGATTAAATTTTCTTATCACAGATCACATTAAATACTTATATATTTATGTATTTTAGTTTCACTAACACCTTACCTTTTTTAGCGGGTAAATAAAATAAAATCTCAAATTGCTGGTTGTCAATGAAAATGAGAGTGATGGAATTATCAAGCCCAGCAGAGATTTAGAGAGGACAGGAGTCAAGAAGTTTGGTGTTAGAACTCATATTGCATTGAGAAGTCGTGGATGTTGGGCCACTACTGTTGGCTGTTGGACTGATTCTGAGGGTGGTTCCTTTTTCTCTTTGTGAAGCTACAGCGGGTCCATCACTGTTTCCATACCATTGCTATACCTCCTTTCTGAAGCTCTGTGGAAGGACAAACTAATTAGTGATGCTGTCTGTCTGACCTAGACTTTATAGCTTTAACAAATGCAAAGGAAGCCTGAAAATGGCTATGTAAATAAAACTAAGATACTGCCCACTTTCATACTTAAAACTTTTAGAACAACCTACTTTCTCTGTGGTCACTGGTAAAAAGAGGCTGCTCTCATTCAGAAACTGCTTAGCAAGCCATTGTTTAGAAAAGCTTAAGAGGAACTTGAAGCAAAAATTAACCATAGATAAAACTAAAGCCTCTAAAGTTCATAATTTTATTTTTCATTAACAACCAGCAATTTGAGATGTTACTTTATTTGCCTGCTTAAAAAAAAGTGAGATAGGTTTTTAATATGATCTGTGACAAGAAATTTTAATCCAAAGTTTATGTAGACCCAATTTAATTGGTTATGAATCATAATTACAAAGTAAAATGTTTTGCAATTTAACATGTTGCTACCAGCTATTTTTATTTTGCCCTAATATCATAAACAAATTCCATTTAAAAAAAATAAATCATTTAACAATCCACACATACATCCATTATGGCAAGCACTTTTATACATTTGCTGCCATCATCATTCTTTATACTTGAGCCCCTGGTATCTGCTCATTTTCTCCCACTCTCTCTGCTCCTCTCTCCCCCATGAACCCTTGATAATTATAAATTATTATTATTTTATATTATTTTACACCATCCAGTCTCCCTTCACACTCATGAAGGAGTTTAAATGTAGATCCTTGCAATCTGTTCTCCCTTTCTACCCCAACTCCCCTCCACCTTCTTATTATCGCCCTTCTCATCATTGGTCCTGAGGGGTTCATCTCTCCTGGATTCCCTGTGTTTCCAATTCTTATCTGGAGCAGTGTACATCCTCTGGTCCAGCTGGATTTGTAAGGTAAAATTGGGATCATGAGGTAGGGGGGTTAAGGGAGGGGGGAGAAAGCAATTAAGAACTAGAGGACCATTTTATGTTTCATCGTTGCTACACTACACCCTGACTGGCTCGTCCCTCCCCAAGAGTCTTCTGTGAAGCAATGTCCACTTGTCTACAGATTTTTGACTTTACTGTTTTTTATTCACAATGTTGGGTATAAGAGTGCTAAAATGCCTGGCCTCATGTCTCTGTCTCCCACCTTCTGAAGGTATTTAGGAAAGGGCTGCATAGGGGCCTCTTATGGAATTCAAGATGTGCACATGTAAAAACCTGAGGGCTGATTATATAAATTCCTTGGGTGGCTTTCCCAGAGTTCATTAGTTGACAGATTTCATGCATGTGAAGAATGCAAAATAGAGCAGGCCAGCAGCTAAGTCCCTGAAACAAAATCCACTAAGAGGATGGCCTCTCTGGGAAAATGTCATCCATGGACTATTATCCCTATAATGGTTGTTCATCTAAACTTACTAAACTCAGTATCAGATGACTCTATTTAAATGAAGAGTTAAGGGAGGTTTAAGCACATATAACGGGGCTTCAAAAGTTCACAGAATAACCATGACTAAAATTAAAATGACTAACAATACAAAGTGTTGGAAAGACATGGAGCGAGTCATACAACGCTGTTGAAAAACTCACACGTGTTAAGCCACCTAAAAACATTGTTTAGAAGTCCTGAAAAACTTAAACATAAACGAAAAACCCAACCAAACTCACTACTAACAAGTTGATGCCAACACAAGACTCTGGCGGTGGGTTTCCAAGATTGTGACTGTACAGGAGTAGACAGCATCATCTTTCTCTGAGAGGTTGCAGGTGGTTTCAAACTATTGACCTTGTGGTTTGAAGCTCACCATCAGGGCTCCCAAGTTAAACATAACTCATCATATAACCCCAAAGTCTTGTTCCTAGCTATTCACATAAAAGAAATCTGAACAGATCTACCGATTACCAATACACGAATGTTTATAGTAATTTCATTCACAATAGCACAAAACTTTAAGGAGTCAAAACGTCCATGAATTGGTCAAAAATGAAGTGTTGCCAACAGCATATCTAACTAGAGTGTAATCTATAGAGAAAATATAAGAACTTCACAACTCAATAACAAAAACACCAAACAATCCAATTAAAGACACGGGAAAGGGTATGGGTAAGTGTCTCATGAAAAAAGGCATTAAGGTAGTTAACAAGCACATGAAGAGATGTTCCCAAACATTAGCCAAACCAAGCACAGCCTCACATAGTAGATTTCAATTCAGAGTAGAGTATACTTGTGATTTTAAAAGACTATAATTTTAAAAAATGTAAGCAGTTTTATTGACATACAATTCAGATACAAGTCAGTGGTTTAAACATATTAAAGAGCCGTGCATGTCTCACCTCAATGAATTTTAGAATATTTTATTCATCCTTGAACCCATTCTTAATACCTCACCCCCCCCCCTCAACTTCCCTGGTCATAACTCTAAGAAACCATTAATCATTGCTCTCTCTAAAGATATACCTATCCTAGATTTCATATAAGAAAAACATCCCACCCTTCCCCCACAAACAAATCACACTGAAATAACAAAATAAGCAAAAGCCTCCATTTAAAAAGCAAAAAAAAAAAAAAAATTGAAACTAGAAAAAATATAAAATTAGTCAAAGGGAGAATGGTAAGGTATGAAATTTAACCTAACTACAACTGTATTAAGCGACTTTCCAAAGCACTCTGAATAATAGCAAAAGTTTTCATTTCTCTGGTCAATGGTCAGCAGGGATTCTTCAGAGTTGATATACATAGGGAATCTTACAAATAGATGCAGTGCTTTCATTATCATTCATCTGTAACTGGGTGCTCAAAATTTAAATTCTAATGTAGCTCTCCCCTCTAGTCTTGGATTTTATTATTTGTAATCTTTATATCACACAGGATGTGTGCTTCTTCCAGTTGGACTCAGCTGAAACTTCACTTAGATGATTGCTTGCTTTAAGAAAGGCCTCTAGTCCCCAGATGCAATTCTTCCTGATAGTCAAGCACATTTGATTTTTGTCATCACACATTTCAAGCCCTATCTTCAGGGATCTTCTCATGAGGGTGAATATCAAGTGGAGGAGCCATGTAAGAAGAACATAGGTTCTTAGATAGGGTCATGATTAAGTGAGAGTTCAATATCCATTAATATGTTTATAATTCATATATGTCCTTGGTTCACTTTAGAGATATTATTATCATTTGGGAAGGAATATTATAAATCATTCCCTTGAGTGTATGAAAAGTCTACAGATAAAACTCAAAAAATCAAACTCACTGTCATCAAGTCAATTCTGATTAATATCAACTCTATAATACAGGGTAGAACTTCCCCGTGAGCTGCTAAGACTATAACTATGGGAGTAGAAGGCTGTGTCTTTATCCTGAGAAGCATTTGGTGGTTTTGAAGTGTTGACCTTTCAGCCAGCAATCTAAGGGGTAACCACTATGCCACCAGACCTCTTTCAACTCTGCTGATTGCACCATTAATTAACCAATGGCCTAAAATTCTAAATACTGCTGAGACGAGGAGAGTATACACATAGAGCTTTTTAGACTAAAGTACAAGAATTGTTGATTCATATAGAATAAAGCCTCAAGTGACTGAATGCTATTTACCAAAATTATGAAGGCTGTAGAGAAGGCCAAACTTTCTATAATGCTCATTCGCTAAGGCAGAGTTACACTAGTTGAGTTATGATATAAGGAGAATGAAAATAGCAAATGTATAGTATTCTTAAGTTGCCATTTATTAGTCACCCTCAAAACATGAGATTTTAACTGACATTCAATAACTTCCAAATCCAATGCTTTGGGATAGCAATCAACTGCTTCTTCTCATGTTAGTGTGTTTCAGCCTTAAGTACAAGGAAGTATTTTAGATTCTTCAAAATGCTACAGGTGTTATTTAAGGTAAAATCCAGTTCCTTTAGTGGGGCTTTTAAATTGGATCCTTCTGGCCCATGAAGGATATTGTACACCTCGAAATAAAACAGTCTAAAGTTCCAATTGTCCATAACACTTGGTCTGAATCACCATGCACTGCACGGAATTAAGATCTAAAGTGCCTGAGTAGGATCACAACAGTGGGGATATTCTCTCATCAGAAGACAGGTCCGTACAGTAATGTTCATCATTTTTTCCAATGGCAGGTTGCCCCTCCAAGAGAAGTGAAATCACTTTCTGCAAGACAGACATGGATGGACCTTTTCATTTCTGGACTTGAATTTCCATTAAGCTTTAGCAAAAACTCTGGTAGGAGTGTCTATCCATTTGAGGTAACCATGGAGCAATAATATATGGAAATGGAATGGAAATAGTTGGTCTTCTCCCTCCCCCGCTAACAGAAAATAAATGACTCTAGATGAGCTGAGGGCTCCTTTTATGGACTAATTTTTATGATGTGCTCATAAAAGGGTGATCTATGAATCAGAGTGTTAGGCAGACACAAACCTCACTTTTTGGGAGACCAGATTAGAGTATTATATGACCTGAGAACAGGTGCTCATTCTTGGTATTTGTGTTTACTGCACTGGTCTCACAGTGTAGCCCTTTGGAATTTACTTACTTAGCTGAGCATAATGGGTTCCAGATCTGTTCAAGCCATGAGGTGTTTCATAGTTTCATTCTTGGTTTTTCAGGGATGCATAGCATTCCCCAATGTGTACACACAAGAGTTAACGTATCCATTCTTCTATGGAGAGGAATTTGAGCTATCCTGAGCTTCTCGCTATTGTGAGTGCGCTGCATGAACACGGGCATGCATATGTCTGTTTGTGCGGGGTCTCTCACTTCTTCGAGGTTTATACGCAGCGACGTATTACTGAGTTGTATAGGAATTTTATTCTCAGTTGTTTTAAGTTACAGCATATCTCTTTAAAAAAATATTTATAAGCCAGCCAGCAGGTCATGAGTTCCAGTCTCTTATAACCCTCTGTAGCATTTGTTGCTTCCTGGTTTTGTTTGTTTTTTAATTGAGCTATGGTTGTCAGTATAAAGAAATAACCCATCGTTGTTTTGATTTGAACTTCCTGAGTGGTTAGTGTTTTCCTCATGTGTCTGTTAGATGTTTAAAGGTCATTTTTGGTGAACTATCAATTCATGCCTTTTGTCTACTTTTAAATTGGAATGATTTGTTGACTTTCTTATTGAGGTGTCATAGAATTCTATGGCGTTTAGAAATTAGTCCCTCGTCACTTGCGCAACCGCTAAAGATTTTTTCCCAGTCTTTTTTGGGTCTCTTTTTGATGAACTATTTTTATGCATATGAGTATCTTATTTTTGAAGATTCGATATCTGTTTTGTCTTCTGCTGCTGTGTATGCTTTATTATTATTTGGCAGCCTGTGTATGCCCAGCAAACTGGCCCTTAAGTTTGTCCCCATTTTCTCATCGATGCTCGTGACAGCTCTGGAATTTACATTTAGATCTCAGTTGCATCCTGAGTTTCTTTTGGAGTGAGGCCTGGGTCTTATTTTATTCTTCTGAAGAGGGAGATGCAATTTTACCAGCACCATTTGTTGAAGAGCCCTTTTCCAGTTTAATGCTTTTTGGTTCTCTGATGAAAATCATAGGCACTCTGGTTAGGTAGTAGCTTGAGTTGGGCTGCTAACTACAATGACTGTAGTTCAAAACTACCAGTCACGCCATGGAGAAAGATGAGTTGGAATTGACTTGATAGCAGTGAGTTGATGAAAATCAATTGTCTATAGATTGCATTTATTTCTGGGCTTTTATTTTATTGCATTTGTCTATGTACTGTCATTGTGCCAGTACTAGACTGATTTGACTACTGTGGCTATGTAATCAGTTTGAGGTTATGTGCAAAACCCTTAGATTAGCTTCCCCCTCTAGTGTAAAAAATGCATTCATGTGTACTTGTCTGTTACATGGGGTAGCTGGGCAGGCACTGGAGAATTGAATGCCGGAAGGAAGGAAAGAAGCTACCAAGGGGGAAGCATTGCTTGAAGGAATCACTCAAGGTTAACCACTGAGGATCTTTGTATCACACTGCCCATATGTTTAGCTATCCATGTAGGGTCGCTAGAGGGGTAAGAAGGTTGGGTGGTTTGATTGGAGAAATGGGCAGAAAAGGATAAGCAGGGACCCATGGGTGCATTTGTACAGTACAGGGGGAGTGTATAGAAGTATACACTCAGGTTGCTGGTCAATGGTGAGGTGGAGTCAGCAAGAAAACAAAGTTTGCTGATCTGCAACTTTATGAAACTTTCATGTACGTAGCTTTTAAATTCCAGGATGTACCGGATTTCCCTGTTGGAGGGAATTCTCTGTAAATTGTTGAGCTCTTCCTGTGTTTATAGTCTGGAGGGCATTGTTCCCTGAAGGTAAGGCTGTAAAATCTTCACTGGAATAAAAAGTTTCATCTCTCACCCTTGGAGTGGTCAGTGGTTTCAAACTCCTGAAACTCCTCACATAACTGTTATGAAACTTCCATTCTTCTCAAGATTATCCTTCATTTGCTACGGTCCACATAGTGAAATGCCTTTGCATAGTCAACAGATTCCAAGTAAACATCTTTCTGATAGTCTCTCCTTTCAACCACCAACCATCTGACAACAGCAATGATATCTCGTGTACCATGCCCACTCTTGAATCTGACCTGAACCTCTGGGAACTGCCTGTTAATGTTCTGCCACAATCATTTTTGAATGATCTTCAGCAAAATTTTACTAGCATGTAATATCAAGGATTTGGCCCTATAATGGACACATTCTATTGGGTAAACTTTCTTTGGAATGGGTACAAATATGGGTTTTGTCCAATCAACTGGCGCTTGGAAGGAGCTCTTTTCCAACTTTCTTAGCATTAAGTATTGAGAAACATTTCAGTTGGGATTCTAAAAATTTTTGAAGACTTCTTTTGGCTAAAGCTTACCCTGCAGCTTCAACGTCTTCTTTCCGTTCCATCGACTCTTACTCTTACTCTTACTACCCCTTGAAATAGTTAAATATTGAATTTTTTTTTTGCTACAGTGAGTCTATGTATTGTTTCCATCTTCATTTGATGCTTCCTGCATCATTCAAGATTTGGCCATAGAATCTTTCACTAGTGCAACTTGTAGTTTAAATTTTTTTCTTGAGTTCTTTCAGTGTCAAATATGCTGAGCATGTTCTCATATTTTTCTAACTCCAGGTCTTTTCACAAATCACTTTAATATTTTACTGTGTCTTCTAGAGTTCCTTTAAATTTTTTCCATTCAGTTCTTTTACTTCACAATTTCTCCCATTTGCTTAGCTACTCTATGAGCAAGAGCAAGTTTCAGAGTCTCTTCTGACATTAATTTCTGACTTTAACATTTCCTGCCTGGTTAATGACCTTTTGCTTTCTTTGTGGATGATATTTTCAATGGCATTCCACAGCTGATCCGGTCTTGAAGTTCAGGTGCAAAATACTCAAGGTTCTATTTTGGATTTCTTGTACTTGTTTTAGCTTTTGTCAGCTTCAACCAAAACTTACATTTGAGCAATTGATAGTTCCACATGTGGTCCTTTGACTCATTTTTTTGAAAAATATTTTTATTGGGTACTCTTACATCTCTTATCACAATTCATACATTCCAGTGTGTCAACCACCTTTGCACATAAGCCACCATCATCATTTTCAAGGCATTTTCTTTCCATTTGAGTCGCCAATATCAGCTACCTGTTGCTTCCCCCTCACTTCCCCATCTGCTCTCTCTCACAAACCCTTGATAAATTATAGCTTATTACTTCCATATCTTATATCATCCTCCATCGCCTCTCACCCTCTTTTCCATTATTTGTCCCCCTGAAAGTGGATTCCAGTTTGATCCTTGTGATCGAGTCCTCCTTTCTCCACCTAATCTTCCTGGTATCTCTTCTCTCCTTATTGGCCCTGAGGGATTTATCTACCCTACATTCCCTGTATTGTGGGTTATTATCGAAGAGAGTGTGCACACTCTGGTCTAATCCAATTTGTAAGGTAAAATTGAGGTCATGATAGTACAGTGAAGGAGGCACAACAGAACTAGAGAAAAGTTGTGGGTTTCATCAGTGCTATACTGCACCCTGACTAGCTCATCTCTTCCCTGGAAACCCTCTGTGAGGGGATGCCCTGGATTCATTTTAGCTGTTCATATTGAGCTTCTCCATTGTCACATCCCACACATGTAATCAGTTTAATTTCTGTGTGTTTCATTTTCAAAAAAGAAGTTGTTGGAGAAGAAGTTGTAGAATTCTTTTAATCTTGTTACTTTATACCACCAGAATCATATTTTCCAACTACTGTTTCTTTCTCTTTGTTTCCAATTTTTGCATTCAAATCACCAATGTAGATTGTAGAACATCATTTTGAGTTAATTTATATCACTTGTCCCACAAAACTATGGTTTTGAACCTTCAAACCCTAAGTAAATAAATCCTTCATGAAGTTTAATTATGCTTAGAAAATATCCATACTGTGCCCTATTGTGCACTATTATATATGAATGTATATGCAGCACATCACAAATGTATATACACACACATTTGTTCTCACAAATCCACCTATATAACTATACTTCCACCACCATTTATCTGTCAATCAATGTATCTTGATTGGATGCCTCATCAATTTCAGACTGAAAACAATGGTAAAGTTCTTCAATTTCTGCACCACTGGCTTTGGTACGTAGTGCATAAATTTAAATAACAGTTGTACTAACTGGCTTTTCTTATGTGGGGATAGACAATATTCTTTTGCATACAGCACTGTACTTCAAGATTGATTTTGAAAAGGGTTTTATGTTTTACGATGAATGCAATATCATTCCTCTTGAATTTATCATGTCTGGCATAGTAACTATTATTTTCTGATGCAAAATGGCCAATACGATTCCAATTTGGCTCACTAAAACCTGAAACATCAATCTTTATGAACTGCATTTCTGAAAACTTCCAATTTTCCTAGACTCATAGTTGGCATATTTCGATTTCTAATCATTAATGATGTTTGCAACCATTCACATTATGACCCATTGACACATGAAGGTCCCAAAGGCTTTCCTCCCAAAGATTTTCCTTCAACAAAGTCATGCAGTCAATTCTGCTTTGAGAAGACAGTTCTTCCTCACTCATATTTTGAAAGTCTTCTGACCTGAAGGGTTCATCTTCTGGCCCAGGCCTGGTAATGTTCTGTTTGCACTCGTGATATTTTCAATATCTGACAATGTCTCGATGCATGTAAAATATTTTCAGTGTCTAATTCTCTACTCTTAGTCGGGAAAAAAAATTTTTAAACCTATTCACGTTGGGTGATCCTGCTCATGTTTGAAATATCAGTAACATAGCTTTGAGAATCACAGCAACACACAAGCCACCAGAATACAGAAAACGACAGAAGTTATAAAGGTGGATTCCTGGGGGCCAGGTTGTGTGTGTGTATAATATATGTATGTGATGTGCCGCACATATTCATATATATAATAATGCACAATAGGGCACATCTCTGGGTATTTTCTAAACATAATTAAACTTCATGTAGGACGTATTGACTGGGTTTGAAGGTTCATCACAATAGTTTTGTGGGACAAGTGATATAAATTAACTCAAAGGTAATTTCCACAATATATACCATATACTGACGATTAGGGCTCAAGGCCTTGATAATTTCATAACCTATAAGACTCATATTATTATACTTTCAGCTCTTCAGGTTTCTTGGAAAGGTTTACAGTAGCAACCCCAATGCCCATGCATGTTATCAACTGGCAAGGGCCTTTATAACTGCATGGACCTAAAGAGATGGGCTTCACACCAGAGTTTATTTGAAACTTAAGTATTTCACATAATTGCTTCAAAATCTGTACTACGTTGAGAAAACCTTCCCCGATTTCAGTAAACTGTTCATTACTGAAAACACAGAATGTCAACAAAAAGTCATAATGGAAAATAATGGAGTCATGTAAGATGCAACTACGGATCCCTTCCCATCTACAGCAATGGCAAGTGAATAAGGCTCCTGGTTCAAGGAAGACTTTAGCCCGCAGCAACCAAAATACAGCACCCAAGAACAATAGTCTCTTCTAGCCTGAGACCAGAAGAACTAGATTAATGTTTCTCAAAGTGGGGTGCTGGAAAGATACAACAGAGTTGCAAAAGCAGATATTTACACTTTATCCTGGGTGAGAGGCTGTAGTCTAATGGTTCTTTAACTGCTGAAAGGGTAACACTGAGGAATCTTTTTTTTTCCCTGCAAAAGAGACACTATGATAAATGAATATGGGAACCTATGAACTAGATGGTGTCTGTAAACGACTATTGTTTTGACCAGGGACACAACAGAAAATCCCAGTAAGAATGGTGTAAAAATATGAATCGACTTCAGGGAAGATGGTGACTGAGTGACATATACCAGAGGGACTCCCATAGAAATTAGCCCAGGAGAGTTACCAAGAGGAAAATTCAACACTGCTGGATCGCAGGGGGAGCATCATAAAGATAAATAGGCACAGATCTACAAGGTTTTGAAGGACTGGGGGCTTGGGGCTTACCACAGTGAAGGCCGACTAGGGTTTGATGTTAGGCACCCCCCACTGCCACGGTCTGAGCTGGGGTCAATTGGAACCAGCACAGGGGCTTTAGCTCAAATTCAACCCTCACTCCACCAGGGAATATTCCTCCCAACTTCTTCCCAGGGAATTTCTGCCTGTGTGGTTGAGGTAGCTCTTATCTGTCCTCTCTGGTGCCATGTGATGAGGAACATTCTTCCCATCTGCCTTAGAGCCTCACATGACCTAAGGCAGTTCAGTCAACACTTGCTAAAGTTGAATGCAGCTCCAGGAACCTCTCTGTTCAACCTCCGGAGTGATCTCCCTGACCAAGGTGATTCCACTCACTCTATGTGGTGCTCTACACAAAAGCAGGTAACCCACCAACCTTCTGTGACATTCCCCTTGCAGCAGGCATCCACACATGCCCTCTGCGTCAGCCCAACTGCCATGGGTCGTACTACCATAGCTTCTTGTGAGATCACACAGTACAGCTCCACCTTTGTGGGTCCACAACAATCCAACCAGTGTCCCCTGAGAGGACCCTCCAACTTGCCCTCCAAATAACAGAATACTGCCTGACTAGGGAAAGAGTCAAGCCACTGAAGGATAAAGTGGTAAACCGATTCCATAGTGAAATTAACTGCAGGCAATTCAAAGAAGAATTCCTAAGAGTGTCCCAGAGAAAGCCAGTGCTCTTTGACTTCCTGGGAAAATAGCACCTTGTTCCTCTAAAACAACACAACCCAAACAGTAATAAGCCTGAATGACTTCAACAACAACAACAACAACAAAACCACAGGAGAAACAAAAGGAAACAGAAACTGTCCAGAACCAAAGGACATGCTTAGAAGAAGTAGACATTGATATACCACAGAAAGAAATTTTCGGCATGTTGCTTGGAATCATACAGGATATGAGGGTGCAATACACAAAAAGGATGAAATGATAGAGGAAAGTCCATATACTAAAAGAAATACAAGGACTTAGGTACGAGATAACAAAAACCAACGGCAGACACATGGACTTCACGAATTTATTGGAGAAAGTAGAAAACTGCACCAATGATCTAAAGGACAACAAAACTGACTTTAACAAACACCAACAAAAATCTAATAAGATCATCAGAGAAGGGGAAGAAAAATTAAGAGCTATGCCTGATGCTATAGAGAGGAACAACATGAGAATAATTGGATTTCCAGAGGAAGATACAACAAAGAAGTCATCGGAAACAATAATCAGACAATTCTTGGAAGAAATTTTCCCCAGATTAATGAATAAAAAACAGGCAACCATTCAGGAGGCTGAAAGAACACCGGCTAGACTGAATCCAAAGAAGAAGTCACCAAGACACATAATAGTTAAACTATCCAACTTTGAGGAAAAGGAGGAAATCATGAGAGCAGCTAGGGAAAAACAAGAAATCACATATCAAGGTTGCCAAATAAGAATGGGCTCAGACCTTCATCAGACACTATGAAGAAGAAGATAGTGGAGTAATATATTCCAAAATTGAAGGAAAATAACGTAACCCCAAGAATACTCTATCCAGCCAAATTATTTATCAAGATAGCTGGAGAAGTAAGAGTTTTTCCCAGACAATTATAGTGGGTGACTTAAATATACCACTCTCTTAAAAAGATACATCACAGGGAAAGAAACTCAACAGGACACTAGAAATCTAAACAATACAATTAGACAATGTAACTTGATATCTACAGAACTTTTCATCCAAATAAAAAGAATTCACATTCTTTTCAAGCCCACATGGCACATATTTGAAGATAAGACAACATGCTGGGGCATAAGGCGAATCTACCTAAATTGAAGCACATTGATATCATACAGATCTGTCTCTCTTTGACCACTGTGCCATAAGGCTGAAAACCAACAAATGGAAGATGAAGAAAAGAAGAGCAAATAATTGGAGCAAATCATAAATCTCTATTGCAAAAGGAATATGTACTGGCCCAGATCAGAGATGAAACTATGATATTTCTAGAAGCCAACAAGAACGAAAACATGACATAACAAAACTTGTGTGACATAGCAAAGGCAGTTATCAGAGGAAGTTTTATAGAAATACACCAACACCTGAAAATGAAAGAGACTCTCACAACTGCTATGTTGGCACAAAATTTACAACTAGAGCAGAGTCAGCAGGACAATCTTACAAACAGGAAAAGAAAAGAAATAATAAAAATCAGGGGTGACATTCAGGAGAGGAAAATAAGTAAATGGTTAATGCTGCTAAAAGTTGCTTCTTTGAAAGGATAAATAAAATCGATAAACTGCTGGTAAGCCTAACCAAAAAAAGGAGGGAAAAAATTACATAGGATGAATGAGGGATGAAAAAGGGGACATTACAACTGATCCTAATGAAATCTACAGGATAATTACACAGTACTACAAAGAACTGTACTCTAATCAACTCAACAACTTAAAAGACATGGAAAAATTCTTGGAAAAACAGTCACTCCCTAAACTACCCCTGATGTACATCAAGAATCTTAACAGAAACACAGTAATAGAATAGAGAAGGTTATCAAGGGATTACCAACAAAAACTCGCCTGGACTGGATGAAATCACAAGAGAATTCAACCAAGCATTTAGGGAAGAACTGACACCAATCCTACACAGGCTCTTTGAAAACAGAAAAAGATGGCAAACTCTCAAACTCCGTCTATGAAGCTTTAAAATACTGATACCAAAATGGGGCAAGGATCCCACAAGAATCAAGATCTACAGACCAATATCCTTAATGAACCTTGATTTAAATATCTTTAATAAAATGGTGGCCAATACAATACAAAAGTACATAAAAAAATAATTCAACATGACCAAGTGGTGTTCATACTTGGGATGTATGGATGGTTCAACATACAAAAGACCATAAGTATCATTTGCCATATTGATCTGAAAAACTATAGGAACCACATGATAATATCAATAGATGCATAAAAACAATTTAAAAATATCCAACACCAATTCCTATTTAAGATAGTAGAGAAGATAGGGATGGAAAGAAAATTCCTCAAGACAATACAAGCTACATATGAAAAACCAACAGCCAATGTGTTAGTTAATGGAGAAAAGATGAACCCAATTCCACTGAAAAATGGCACCAGACAAGGATATCTCTTGTCCACCCTCTTATTTAATATTATGCTAGAGGTTTTAGCTAACAGCATAAAGCAAAGAAAAGACAACAAAGTATTCACCTGGAGAAGGAAGAGTTGAATCTATCTTTATTTGCAGATAATATGATTTTATATATGGAAAATCCCCAAAGCTCCACAAGGGTAGTACTGGAAGCAACAGAGGACTATGGCAGAGTGGCAGGATACAAGATCAACAATCAGAAGTCTGCTATACACATCATATAAGACCACAGAAGAGGAGATAAAAAAGGTGGTACCCTTCACAAACTCCAAGGACAGATTGAAATATCTAGGGATATACCTAAAAGAACCAAAGATCTATATGAGGAAAACTACAGAGCATTATTACAAGAAACCAAGAGCCACCTCAATAAATGGAAGTATATCCTATGCTCATGAATTGAAAGACTCAATATAGTCAAGATGTCAGTTCAACGCTAGGCACTATATAAGTTTAATGCAATTGCAATACACAGAAATGGAAAAAAATGATTACCAACTTCAGATGGAGAGGGAAGAAGTTCAGAATTAGCAGAGAACTCCACAAGAGGAAGGACACAGTGGGAAGGCTTGCTTTACCTGACTTTAGCACATACTATGCAGCCACAGTGGTCAAAAGAGCATGGTATTGGCATAATGATAGATGCTCAGACCAATGGAAAAGAACTGAAAATCCAGAAATAAAATCATCAGTATACAGACAACTGATCTTTGATAATGGCCCCAAAAATATCAAATGGGAAGCAGTGATATGGGGGGGAAATGAATATCTACCTGCAGAAAAATGAAGCAAGCCCTTACCTCACTCCATGCACTAGAATAAACTCAAGGTGGATCACAGACCTTGAAGTAAAACCCCAAACTATTAAGGCCATCAATGAGGGAATTGGGTCCAACCTGAGAACTTTGGCACAGGGAATACACAGGCTGTCAGAAATAGGAAAAGACAACAAACACAGAGGAGGCACAAATTGACAAAACTGAAGATAAAACACCTATGTACATTCAAAGAATTCACCAAGAGTGTATTAAGAGAGCCCATAGACTGGGAAAACATCTTTAGCAATGACACATCAGACAAAGGCCTTATTACTAAAATCTACAATACCCTGATAACTTCCAAAAAGAAAAACTATGACTGACAACTGAGGAAGTGGGCAAAGGACCTGAACAGAAATTTCACAGAGGCAGAAATCTGAATGGCCAGTAAACATATGAAAAATGGTCTGAATCATTAGTCATAAGAGAAATGCAAATCAAAACATCAATGAGATACCACCTAACACCCTCAAAGATAGCTCAATGCAAAAAGTCAGAAGGCAACATGTGTTAGAGGGACTGTGGGGAGACAGGAACTCTCTCATTCACTGCTGGTGAACATGTAGGTATGTACAGCCACTATAGAACTCTATTAGGTGATATCTAAAATAGATGGCAATTGAGCTACCACATGACCCAGCATCCCCTTACTGGGTATATACCCAGAAGAGGCAAGATACAAACCACAGCCAGACATCTGTGCTCCAATGTTCATCGCAGCACAGCTTACATTTGCAAGTGTTAGAAACAACCCAAATTTCCATCCACTGACAAATGGATTAAAAAGCTGTGGTATATACATACAATGGAGTATTATGCATCGCTGAAGAGTAGTGATGAATGCATGTAGCATATTGTCACATGGGGAGAACTGGAGGAAATTATGCTAAGGGAAGTAATCCTAGTACAAAAGGTCAAATGTAACATGAGTCTGTTGAGGTTAGCTTAAAAAAATGCAAAAGGGGCATAAGGAAAAAGCTATTGTATACAGAAATTTCTGGGGTGAAACCCAGGTAGTATGGCAGGTGCCAGATCAAATCCAGGGCTACAGATGATAGCCAACTGAGGGGTCAGTGGGGTGTGGAGATGGTGATGTGTAGAGGGGGAACGGGGCACTAACCACCCAAAGGGAGCATATTGTTTATATCTCCACAGGGAAAGAGGAACCAATCTTAAAACCAGGGTTTCAAGATGTGAATGCAGCATGACAGCATTGAGTGGGGAATCAGTAGAGGGGTCTGAGGGTCCAGCCCCATTCCCAACTATGTGGATGGCCACTCCTCCATCAATAGAGCTTATCTGGAGGAAAGCACTAAGGCTGCAGCTGAAGAAGAGGGACATGTTTGATCAGAGCACATGAGAACAAATGAAGGGGGAGGAAGAGAGAGTAGA
Source organism: Nesogale talazaci (assembly GCA_004026705.1). NCBI lineage: Eukaryota > Metazoa > Chordata > Mammalia > Afrosoricida > Tenrecidae > Nesogale > Nesogale talazaci. The sequence goes on from PVJH01004958.1 coordinate 68,237, forward strand.
GTGCATCCTTGCCCATCGGATCTTAAGGATGATATCACCATTCAGAATAGCCAATGTACAGAGAGAACCATATGGCCAACCCCACTGTGAAATACGGCTTCCCTCACTGACCCAAGGCCCTCCAGGACAACACTGGAAGCACAGGTTTGGGATTGCACCCCGTCTGACCCCACCACACTGAGGCAAAATACTAAGGGAGTGCTGCAGAGCAGCAGGGGGAGCAGAGCATGGAGTTTCGGAGGGAGTGCCAAGGATATACTTTGGGGCCAAGGTGTGGCACCCCATCTGACTCAACCAGGGGACACTCCTGAAGATCAATGACCAGACCTTGAACTATTTGCAAGTTTTCCTTTTGCTTTTATTATTTTTATTTTTAACTTATTTATATAGTTTTATGGACATTGTTTTTGTTGTTGTAATAATTTTGTTTTCTTTTGTAGCTTTGTCTCGTGATGTCTTGTTCTTTGGTACATATTACTATCTCTGCAAGTCTATCTAGATAAAATAGCTTGGCTGAACAGTCTTGATGGGAAAACAATGAGACTGATGGTTCAGGGATGGGGGGGCGGGCATGAGAGAGGGAGAGATGGGGGAAAGGAAGTGGTGTCGACTAACCCAGGGACAAGGGAACAACAAATGATCCAAAATCAGTGGCAAGGTGGGTGTGAGAGGCCTGAAAGGGATTGATCAAGAGTAATTTAACCGAAATTACTAAAACCCAAATGAAGGTTGAACATGATAGTGGGACAAGAGGGAAGTAAAAGGAAATAGAAGGAAGAAATAGGAGGCAAAGGGCAATTATAGAGGTCTAAATAAAGGCACGTATATAGGTAGAAATATTTTTTCCTCCAGGTAAATATATTTATATATGATGATGGGGACATAAATCTATGTGGACATACTTATAGGGTTAGTATTAAGGCAGCAGATGGATACTGGGTCGCTACTCAAGTACTTCCTCAATGCAAGAGCACTTTGTTCTATTAAATTGGCATTCCATGATGCTTACCTTCCTAACACAATTGCTGATGACAAATGTGTGCATAAGCAATAGTGGTGGAGAAAGCTGATGGTACCCAATTATCAAAAGATATAGCATCTGGGGTCTTCAAGTCTTGAAAGTAAACAAGTGGCCATCTAGCTCAGAAGCATCAAAACTCACATGGAAGAGGCACACCAGCTAGTGTGATCACACCAGCCAGAGGTGTCAAAGGGATCTGCTATCAGGTATCGAAGAATAAAAAATTATATCATTGCACACCCCCCTTCCTGATTTGGTCACTGAAGACAAATATGTGCATAAGCAAATGTGGTGAAGAAAGCTGATGGTGCCCAGCTAGCAAAAGATATAACGTCTGGGGTCTTAAAGGCGTGAGGGCAAACAAGCAGCCATCTAACACAGAAGCAACAAAACCCACATGGAAGAAACCCACCAATCTGTTTGACCATGAGGTGTCGAAGGATCAGGTATCAAGCATCAAAGAACAAAAAATTATATCATTATAAATAAGAGCGAGGACAGATTGGGGACCCCAAGACCATCTGTAGGTTAAGTAACATCCCCTTTTATAGGGTCATAGGAAGAGACAAGCCAGTCAGGGTGCAGTGTAGCAATGATGAAATAGACAACTTTTCTCTAGTTCTTAAATACTTTCTCCCTCACACTACCATGATTCTAATTCTACCTTACAAATCTGTCTAAACAAGAGGTAGTACAGATAGGAACCGGAAACATGGGAAATCAGGATGATCTCTTCAGAAGTAGTGGTGAGAGTGGTGATAGGGAGGGTGGAGGGAAGGTGAGATAAAAAAGGGGGAACTGATTATAAGGATCTACATATAACCTCCTCCCTGGGGTATAGATAACAGGGAAGTGGGTGAAGGGAGACATCAGACAGTATACTATATGGCAACATAATAATAACTTATAAATTATCAAAGGTTCATGAGGGGGGAACAGGGAAGGGGAAAATGAGGAGCTAATATCAAGGGCTTAAGAAGAAAATGTTTTGAGAATGATGGCAACAAATGTACAAATGTGCTTTGCGTACAATGAATGGATGCATGGATTGTGATAAGAGTTGTATGAGCCCTCAATAGAATGATTTTTTTAAAAAATCAGGAAAGGTAAGAAAAAATATGAGTGAAGATTCATAAAAAAGTGTTCATGGAGTAATAAAGGCTAGAGGAATCCCTGAGATTATCATTCTAGCATAACCCTTTAACTTCAAACTGAAGCACTTCCAGAGGTCATTTTTCAGCCATAGTAGATTGGCATAAAAAAAAAAAGGGATACTTGTGTGGATCCGAACAATCATTGAACAGTCATGAAAAGATTGAAAAATCCAGAACCCTTAATTGTGCTCATGCAGATCTTGTACATGGACCAAGGGGCAGTTATGCAACCCAAACAAGAGAACATCACATGGTATAAAATCAAGATAAGTATGTGCCAGGGTTATATCTTCTTACCATACTTTAATAATCAGAGAAGCTGGACAATATGAAGAAGAATGTAGCATCGGGGCTGGAGGAAGACTTGTCAATACCTTGTGCTATGCAGGTGACACATCTTGCTTGTTAAACGTGAGGAAGACGTGAAGCATTTGTTGATGAAGAGCAAGTATTACAGCCTTCAGTTTGGATTATACCTCTGTGTAAAAAACACGCAAAAACTTCTCACAACTGGACGATAGGTAGTAGCATGATAAATGGAGATAAGGTCGAAATTGTCCAGGATTTTGTCTTGCTTGGAGCCACAATCAAGCTTCGTGGAAAGCAGTAGTCAAGAGATCAAGGAACGCACTGAGTAAATCTGCTACATGACCTCTCTTTAAAGAGTTGAGAAGCAAAGATGCTATTTTGAGTGTTAAGGTGCTGTAGTATTTTCAATTGCCTCCTATGTATGTGAAAGCTGGGCACAGACGAAGGAAGGCTACAGAAGAATTGATGCCTTTGAATTATAGTGGTGACAAAGATAATTGAAAGCTTCATGAACTTCCCAAAGAGCAGAGAAATGTGTTTTGGGAAACAAAGCGCCAGAATGTTTTCTAGAAGCAAGGATGGTGAGACTTTCTCACAGGCACTTTGGACACCATGTCAGGAGAGACCAGTCCTGGGAGAGGGACATCCTGCTTGGTAAAGGAGAGAAGCCATGAGAAAGAGGAAGACAGTCAACAAGATGGAATAACTCTGTGGCTGCACCGTGAGATCCAACAGGACCGGGCTCTTGTGCACAGATTGGCTATGATTCTACACCATCTGGAGGGCACTGGAGACCCACCACCTGTGTGGAAGGTGCTCCTTTAAGCAATCAACTGTCAGAGGTCACAGAATCAATATGGACTAAAAAGCCAAGGTGAAAAGACAAGGAGGATGAGATCAAACAGGGTGAAAATGGTCAGAGAGGTCTGGGCATGGGGCGCACTACAACCAGGTTATAGACTAATCTGCATATCATGTTCGATGGGAATCTAATTTGGTTTGTGAACTGCCACCTAAACCACAATAATACAATTACTATATTCCAGTTGCAGACAGTATAAAAGATACTTCAGGTATTTAAGCTTATTACTCTATTATAGTGTGCTACGGCATATATACTAATAAAACTACATACTGGTTGAACTAACAGCTGTGTGTAGAGTCAAGTTCAGATCTACACATGCGCTACTTTTTATTATGTGAATTGTTCAACCCTTAGAGCAGATAATGCTCTATGGTTCCCCAGACATACTCACTACAAGCCTGGTTCTAAACTTCCATGAAGTTTGTCCGAGTCTTTTAAAATGCTGCCAACTGTCTTTGTACACAATGATGCTCAGTGCCTTGTCATTGCTTTATCAGCTGGATTGGATGCTGTCATCTCTGCTGATTTTCAGAAGTAGGTCACCTTCTTCCTATGCCTTCTTACTCTGGAAATTTTGCTGAAACCTCTGCAGGATCACACAAGTCCCCACAGACAGAGGTGACTTCACATGAGGTCTACTGTCCGGCAATCAAACCTGAGAAGGCAGGAACACTGGATTTCAAGCATTCACAATCATGTTCCATCCACGAATCATAAGAACTGTCTAGCATCCCGATTTCCCAATGTCCAGTCTTTAAGTTTCCAAACAGCAAGAAAACAGATCTTTATCTACTTATGACCATATTCCCTACACTCCGTGAAGATCACCTCTAAAATTAAGTCCAAAAAGCTCTCAAAATATGATTAAAGGTCCCTGCTCTGGTTTCCCTTCAATGTTTCATTTCAGTTATTCATAACCACTGGCAGATCCCGAAATTGGGCAATGTGCCTTGCTTTCAGACTGTGCCTGTGCCTTTCAGAGTCTGAAATGCCCTTCAGGTACACTGTTTTGCACCTAAAGATTTCAGTCCACTTATCCCCTTAGCATGACTCCAACAATGCCTTCTTTGAGCAGCTTCCCAAGCTTTTGCCATGTCCTCCTCTTCATGCCCCTGGCTCCTTATTCATCCCATGAAAACAGTGATCCTGATACAAAGAACCAGTTATGGATGTATTTTCTCACTACACCATATACCCCTGCTCCGTTTATCTTAATCCTTGGGATTTGGCCTACCTTAGCATTTAAATGGTAATTTTGAATGACTCAGTGGTTCTGTCAAAGTGTAATTAACCAGGCTTTCTACTTTCTGTCTCACTTAGTGTTATTTAACTAGAGAAACAAATTCAGGGACACTCATATATGTGTAAGAGAGAGTTTTATCTCAAGAAGTAACTGTATTTAAAGAAAACATGCCAGTCCAACTGAAGTCCACCATACCATTCCATAGTTCAATCATGCCAAGCATGGTTGTACAATTGCTACCCAAATCCGTTTGAGAACATTTTTCTTCTTTCTTGAACTACTTCAAGTTAGTTTCCCCTTACTCTTCCCGTCCCCTCCTTCCTCCATCATATCCCCCAGGAAATTTCATTCTGGTTGTTGTCTCTATAGATTTACATATCCGAGGTTTCATATACCAAAAGGCAATGAATTTCTTTGGACAGAGTTGAAGTTGAAGGTCATTGGTTTACTTCACTCTCTCCTGGCCATCAAGTCGATGCTGCCTCATAGTGACCCTTGTGGGTTTCTGAGACTAAAACTATTTACAGGAGTGGAAAGTCCAGTCTCTCTCCCCAGGAGCTGCTGGACGTTTTGCACCGCTGACTCACAGTCCAATGCATACCCACTATACCGCCAGGGCTCTAGGCTTTATCAAGAAGGAAAACACATATCAAAAGTCTTCTTAGATTTGTTCAAGTGCATCTCATTGAATGGATTCATTCATTGATCCCCAAGAAGCACTAACACTTGGCAAATCCACATATGATCCAAGAAATGTGATGTTCAAAACAAATATTCTTGAATAGTGGCATTAGAAAGAAGCCTGCAAAATGCTACCACAGTGTCAATGTCACACGAAGGACAAAGGTACCTGGTTATTATAGCTATGTACTATTTAAAAGGCTGTTGGTTACACATCTCAAGTGTTCATTTTTGATACTCCTAGTGAAAGTACTCAGATACTCATACAAATATATCTTTTCAAAGGAGCACATTATTAAATGGATATGATCCAATTAACTAAAATGGTCACTTTTTAGGATACTAATGATGACAAGTCAGAAGCTGACAATAATAATTTTTTTTAAATTTCATGGTAATACCTAAGTCTCTGAATGCCTACTGAAAGGTTGGAAGATTGAGTCCACCAAGAGGTACTGAGAAAAAAAGGCCTGGCAATTTACTCTAACATAGATGGAGTACAAAAAGCAAGAATTGATTTGATGGCATGCGGGTGGTAATATTATAATAATTGTGCCAGCATTTGAGCAAGCATGTCAACATCACCTAGGTAAGAATGCTAGTTATACTCAGAAGCATGAATATACTGTATATACTTCTGTACAAGCTGAGTTTTTCAGCACATTTTTGATGTAGTTTTTGTGTTAAAGTTAGGTTCCTTGGCTGATATTTGGATCAGTTTAATACATAAATAAGGGTGATTTTTCTCTTTTAGATACAAGGGTAAGTCAAAAAGATTGATATTAAGGTTTATTCCAAATAATACATACAGCTACATTCCAAAAAAATTATGCTTAAATAGGTCTCTGTGATTAGAAAAGTTCTTTCAGTAATCAATATACTCACCTTAATTTTGTTAAGGTATCTTTCAAAAACTGTGTCGGTCCATCCACTCTACACAGTAGCTTCTGGGAGGATCTGCTTGTTCATTTAAATTCAAGCAGAGGGTTCAGTTCAGAAACTCAGAAGTGACTGTTTTGAGGGCCTTCTAATGGGACAATCTTCACACAGCTTCCCAAAGAACACAGTACAACTAAGGGGGCTTACTTTAAAGACAAGACTGAAAACTGCACTAGAGTTAACATAGGCCATAGAAGGATTTAAATTTCTTATTTAGTGTTTTATGTACACTATCTTTAGAGCTGCAGAGGAGTTAATGTCAATATAAATGACAGACTAAGAAAGATACACATACTGTTAAATCCTTGGTTTCTGTAACCGCAATTTTGCTATCTTAATGGTAATGGAAAAAATGCTTGGTTAAAAAAAATACAACTTGCTATATAAAACTGACCATTTATCATTATCTTTAGTAGCATTCTTGTGGTCCTGTATGTAAGCCTTATTTCCCTACTAAACCTTCTATAAACCGCTGTTTGAGCTATTTTAAATCCATCATACTTCTCTTCTCAAATCAATGCCATTAGGCAGCAGTTCTTGAAGAGAATGCAACTGGGTGACCAAAAAGTGGTGGCTAAAGGTGCAAATGTTTTGCAGCCAAGCAATCCGAGATTTTGAGTTCTACTCAGGGTTGTCTGAGAATCATGTGATCACAGTATGTAATTAATCAATAATTAATTGGCATGGTCACTGAAACTTACTAAGAAATTAACTACATTTCAACCATTTGTATTAATAATGCTAATGATCTACTCCAAATATTTCCTTGCCATTTTGTGTTTTTTTTTTCCAACCTGTATTTAATTGGGCATGACAAAACAAAAATGAGTTTATTTGGGCAAGAACTAAAGTTCACTTTTACTTTTTCTTCTTATTTTGTTGGTGGATAACTGAGTCTAATAACAACTTGGTAGAACAGCAAACATTTATTTATTTATTTCGAGTATATCCCAGATTTATTTTTAAATTGGATTAAAATAAAATGAAGTCATACCAGTCGTTTGGAGACTCTGGTCATCTGGTAGGGGTTCCTCTGGATCTAACTCAGTGGTTCTCAGTCTTCCTAATGCCACGAGCCTTTTATACATGAGCTTTTCATGTTGTGGTGTCCCCCCAACCATAAACTTATTTTTGCTGCTACTTCATAACTGCAATTTTGCTACTGTTATGAATCGGATGACCCCTGTGAAGGGTCGTTCGACCTTCAAAGCAGTCACGATCCACAGGTGGGGAACGGCTGGAAAGGTGGCAAGAAAATCCAGAGGGCAAGAGTATATGGTTTTGCCCTTACACTTTTGACCATTTGCTAGAAACATACAAGAGGGTTTCAAAGGTTCGGAGAAAATATAAAAAATATCATGAAAATTTCCTCAAAATTTTGAAGACCTTTCATATATCTAAGAGTTCCTGTGCTTGATACAATGGATATCAGTATGGATTTTGGTAAGAGTTGTACGAGCCCACAATGAAATGATTTAAAATACATACATACATATATATATATATAAAATGAAAAAAATTTTTTAAGTTTTTCAGTTCTCCAATTGGGTTACAAAGCACATGAAAGACGTCTGATGCCAAAACCAACATAGTCACATTATTGGAGGATCTGTAAAGCCCACTGGGGGGAAAAAAAAACTTTTTTGAAAGCCAAAAAAACTTGTGCTTTAAACCTCTTTGGAAGACCAAAAATCCATAGCAGAGGCAGCCTGTTATTCAGAACTCCTTGAAAAGCCATACAATGAGTGGAATATGGGCAGACATGGGAGCAAGGAGGTCTCTGAAGAAGAGAAAGCTTTTAGATCTTGCACTGAGAGTTTAAGGGGATAATGCACAATTGTTTAAACTAGTAGAGAGGAAAATGACAGAAAAATGGGGTGGGGGAGTGACGATTAAAATATTCAGGAAAGCACACTACAAGAGCAAGAAGAGCAAGCTGACAAAATAAATGACCAACTAGGAAAAATATAACAGCTCCAAATAGAATTTCCAAACATAAATACTAAAACTTTTAACAAAGCGGCATTCAAAATGTGAAACCAGAAAAATTGAAAAAAATAGAAACACAAATTTATGATCTTGAAGCCAAATTTCTTAAGACCAATAAACATAGAGGGGCTGAGCCCCGGTGGCGAAGTGGTTGAGTGCGGGACCGCAGCCCACTGGCTTAGCGGTTCAAATCTGGCAGAAGCTCTCCGGGAGCAAAGCTGGGTAGCTCCCATGACCACCCAGGGCAGTGATGACAAAAAAAAAAAAATACAAACCTTGACAAACCAATAAACATAGAGACAGACCCTGTAGGACAATGTGAGTTTCTGAGAATGTGAATGTTATCAGGAGCAAAAAGTCCTATCTTTGGTTTAAACCTAAACCAAATGGTTGTTGGTTTAAAACTACCAATCTCATAGATCATAGCCCAAAGCATAACACTGTGCCACCAGGGATCCCCTAAGGAATTAGATACTAAGATTCTCAACGAAATTTCAGCTAACAAAATTTAACAAAACATTAAATTAAAAAAACATCTTGATCAAGTGGGATTCATACCAGCTATGCAAGGATGGCTCAATATTAGAAAAATTATTGATGTAAAACACCATATAAAAGAAAAGTATTATGGGATCATATCAATCCATGCGGTACAGTGTTCAGTAAAATTCAACATATATTCTTGAAAAAAACGCTCAAGAAAATATGGAGAGAAGGAAAGACATTCTACAGAATAAAGGTCATATATGCAAAACTAACAAAGCACTTCACTCAAGAGAGAAATTTCACTCCCACTTCACAGGTGTCTTGGGATCCGTGGAGACTCTATGTGATAATCTATCAAGGTCAATTATCACTTCTCTGTATTCTACAGGGAGGGTGCAGCGGGTGCAGCAGGTCACTACTGTGGATCTTACAGAAAGCCCCTGGCTTCACCTCTGTCGACTTCTGAATCTCAGGGAACTGGTAGGTCAGTGTAGGAACGAAACTCTTGCAAGGAGTGGGAGGGTGGACCAGGTAAGAGAGTTAAAGTATGGAGATTCTGTGCCCTACCAGAAGACGTAGCGTTCACAAGCAGATTTCTCAGGGTCAGGGGGTGAGGCCACTAGGTGAGAGGGAGGTTCTAATTGGGAGGAGGGTAAAAGGGTTGAGTCCCTCATACCAGGGGATCACCAAGCTTGCTGAGGGGAGCTGCAGAGACTCTTGCTCTGTTTCCCCTTTCTCAGGGAGCTGTTCAGACTGTAGGAGCTGAACTCATGTCGGAGGATGGACCACTGGATGACAAATTGGAGATAAAGAGATTCCCTGCCTACCTGCCTACCTGCCATAAGGTCTCTCCATGGAGGGTTCCCGGGGAAGAGAGGGATAGGGGATGGGGCTGTTAGATAAAAGAGGAATTCTAATTGAGGGGCAGTTGAGAAAGAAGAGTCCTTCACATCAGTGGGTCCCTCAGATTGGGGAGTGGGGAGTGCAAAGACTGCTGCTGTGCCAAGTTCTGGCGGTTCTCTGGGACTGAAAGGAGGGCTCTTTTTTTTTTTTAAAGGGAGAGATCCAAAATATTCCTGGAGTTCTGAGGCTTCAGGTATTCCGTCTGATTTCCCAGAATAAGAGTCCCCGGCCTATTGGTTTCTAGGGTAGTGAGTGTTCCAGGCTGGGGTCGCTCTCTGTCAGTCATCTTCCTGGAGAGTCCACCTGATTTTTTTTTTAAGCTCAGCTTATAAAGCTTCTTTCAAGCCATTTTAAAGCCTTTTTTCCCTTAAGATACAGCTCCTATTTTCTCAGTGTAAAAAATTTACATAGAACCAATTCAGACAAAAAACACTGAGGTGGCCCCAGTTTTGTTTAAATTCTTACTCTTTCACAAAAAGATGAGATGACTTCCAAGAAAAATAGAGTGTAAAAAGTTCTAGATTTGGAGAACATTTAAAAACAGTCTATAGTGGTCAAGATTGAGAAGAAACTAAATTGCCTACTAAAAGTTGCCATTGTCAAGTCTTGATTTTTAGCCATAGTTTACTGTTTCCGCTGTTACATTTGTCACTTTCAAGTTTTTGGAAGAATCTTTGAAAAAAATTGTTCTTATTTTTTTTTCATCTTCTAACCCTAACCCCTACCCCCAACAACCCTAACCCTATTGGCAGATTTTTAAAAGAAGTATATCCATGAAAAGCACTTTGGGCGATAAAACACAGAAGGTGTGTGGTATTTCTACCAGAGTTACAAGAGATGAGATGTCTCACGAACAGCTTTCATTCAATGTGACATGCAAGGTTGCTCCTGGAAGGTACATAATATTTTCTTGGTCCCTAAATATTGCCTAGATCCAGTTACTACTCACTGGGATGATATTATTTTAACCAAAGCACTTAATATTAACCAAAGCAACGAATGGATCACTGAACAGTTTGAAAATGATCCCATGTAGTATATATTAGATTCTAAAAAATTCAACAAGTTTATAATTTGTAGACAAATTTCAAAAAATCAGAGCAGAATGAGGATTAATTTACTCTTGTATGGATGCAATCGTCAAACAGACACCTCATATAATCAGAATGCCTCTTAGAAGTGAGAATGATAAAGAGGTTGACTCACTTACTTCTGACATATCACTCATCATGAAAGAGAACTTGGTAGAAACGGATATCAGGGCTATTAAAGTAACAAGTTAGGAAAAACTCTTCAGTGAGGTAGTGACATAATAGCACCAATCATGGGCTCATCTATATTAATGGCTATGAAGGTGGCACAGGCCCATGCAACACTTTGCTTGATTGTTCCTGAAGCCGTCAAGAGTCAAAATTGATTCAATGACAACAATGAAGAGGCATAATCCAGAATGTTCTTTGAAAAATAATAGTTTGAAACCCGTTCTAGTACTCTGCTTTAGTAAATCTAAAAAGTCTACACTGAAGTACATTCCTTGTCTACGAGACTTTGGCTTGGAAAATTTTCAAAGCAGATATTATAGCAGACTACTACAGCTGCAGAAAAATCTAACATATCAATCTACCATATGCAATTGACAATTTGAGTGTAGGGATACCAACATCCTTACCCCCAACATAACACCCACTGTCAAAAATCTACATATAACCTCTGACTCCTGCAAAATGTGACGACTGCCTGCTGACCGGAAGTCTTACCAATAACATGGACAGCCAATTAAAATATATTTTGTACATGACATGTACGGTGAAACTGAATTTTCAATCTGATGTAAAAGTGCAAAGTTTTTGTGCTTAGCAAGACTTCACAGGTTTCTTTCATTGTTTTGCAAAGGTCTTCATGCTTCTTCATTTACCTTGCAACAACAGGCAACTACAGTTGCATACCTCAACCTTGAGGACATATCAAGCCCTTTGACTTGTTCTTGTCATGCCATGATTTTCCTCTTCTTCCTGAGAACAAGAACATGGCTAGCATCACCAGTGGTGTTTCATCTGGGTTACACAGTGCTCTCATTCAAAGTAGATGGTAAGGCATTAACACAGTGAAAATTACTTGAGTGTGATAGATCACTTTTGACTGCAACGTCGAGAGATGAATTGTCCACATGCAGCTGATTAGTCACACATGGTGATTTGTTGGTTTTGTCTACTTTACAGATAAGCGGATGCACGTGCAATTCAAACCTGTGTTTCGGAGGGATTCACTACACTAAGTTGTTGGCAATGGGCCATGGAGAGTATACATTAGAGCAACAAACACAAGGCATTTTTTTTTTCTTTTAAGACATTCTTTATTGTATGGTTAGAAATCGGGGTGAAGTAGAATTTTCTCAAAAAACAGCACAGGAAGAGGTGATGTCCTGCTGTCTGTAGACCTCAGTACCCACTGCATGCAAATCAGAAGACTTCTAACTTGGACTAGCGTAACAACAGTCCCAGTTATGTAATCTGTCAACTTGAGGGAAGGGGTGGAGTACAGACTGTCAATCAGGTCATAGTCAATGAGGCCTCGGTGTGGGCATGGCCTTCTCCTGAGGATTCTGGAAATTCCTGTTTTCCTCTCTGGAGGTGGGAGACACTCTTTGTTACACATTCCTGTTGAGAAGCCACATGATACACACTGATGGGTACATAGCAGCGGAGCTGAAGGAGCCATGTGGAGTCCCATGCCAGCACTAAGATGCTTCTGCCACCAGCCACTGTATCCACAAGACTTTCCAGCCACTGGCTGGTGATCTTCCTGCATTCGATGTCACTGCATGTGTTACGTGAGTCTGAAGAGAAATTTATAGACTGCTATCAGATCTATGGGCTCATATTGGACCCATGTTTTGATCTTGACTGGACTGTGATGTTCTCTTAATATACAATTACTCTTTGATTTAAAGTTCTCTCTCACACACATATGAGTGTCTCTGGATTTGTTTCGCTCGTCAACCCAGACCAACACACCAACTATGACTTTTTTTTTCTCTCTCTAAAATTTGAGATTAGAACAAATGTCTTACCTATTCCCAGTACCTATCCTGGTCCTGGGTACCTATATCCTCACAGATATATTCAATAAAAGACCTCACATACTCCGCAGAGTAGGACTGGTAAAGATCAGTCTTCTTTTAGGCCACCAAAACATGGTCAAGCTTTCTCTACTTACAAGTGGCCTCCATTGATGTTTCCTTATATCCATGACATGACACAAGCAACCATGCAGAGGCTGACCCATGTTTCACAGGTGATTCCTATCCAGCAATAAATACTCAATAGTCCAAGGATAGATGTCCAATCAGTCCAGAAACATGGCAACACCAAGGCAATCTGCTTTTCCAAATGGCCCCAGAACTTATCAGGGCAGGTTCCCCCAAGGGATTGATTTTGTTGTTTTTAAAGCGTCATGGAACTGATTCTAAACCATGGTGACCTATGAGTCAGAGTAGAAATGTGTTCCAAAGAGTTTTCAAAAGTGGTGACATTTGAGAATGAGGTCTCCAGTCCTATGTCCTGAGGTATCACTGGACGGGTCTGAACCACCAAACTCTGGGCTAGTAATCAAGCACTTAACCATTTGCCACACCCAGGGGTTCCCTCAAGATGAATTCTAGAGTTCCAAATATAAACTGCAAAATAGTTCTAATATTCCAAGTAGTGTCAATAAGGAACAAGATTTTTTAAATGAGGTCATGATATTTTCTTAGTGAAATTACTTTGGTTTTTAGTTATTACCACTTTCTTTTCTACAAGGACACAGCTAGGTAGCTAACACTTGGTTTCAGAATGCTACTCTAGTTATATTGAACTATGTAGTTAGGTGAGAACAGCAATGGTCCATGGAAACACAATGCAAACCACAAATTGCATCATGTGTTATTTATTTCAAATCAAACTGAGAAGTAGGGGGGGAAGGTAAAATTAAATTCAATATATTTTAACCAATAGATCAAGAATATCTTTTCATCGTGTAATTAGTATAAACTTACTCATGAGTTAGCTATCTTCTTTTTCTTTCCCAACTAACTTTTGAAAATCTGCTGAGTATTTTATACTCAAATTATTTCAAGTGACTAACAATGCCCAGTGGGTGATGGCCATCTGTATGAACAGCATCTTTGATTTGAACACCACGGTGAGGGCACTGAACATTGAGCAAAGTCAGTGAAAAGTATTTACTCTAATTCTGGGGTCAGTCCAGAAGAGACAGGAGAATGAAAACCCTTGAGACTGAGAGATCAGAGAAACACAATGAACCTATTAAACACTGAAAAATCAGCGCATTTACCTTGGTTTTGGAATCTCTTGTTTTCTCCACAATCTCCCAAGATATTATCAACAATAGCACCTTGTTCCTATGTGTACACTCCTTCAGCAACTAAGATCACGCACCTCAGTCTCAAGATGTAGATATCTATGAATGAAACATTCACAAGAGTTTGGGCTAGAACAGAATTAATATCCTTCAGTGGTACAAAGAGCCAAGCACTCAGGTACTGGATGAGGGGAAGGGCATTGATATTTTCAAATATAGGTCTGTTGATCTTCTTCATAAGAAGCACAGCCATTGTTAGCAGAGAGAACATAGTTCTACTGTGAAAGAGATGGAGGGAGACACCAAGATTGGGAATCAAGTCAATCATCAGAGATTTGATTTTGGAGGAGGATCAAGAGGTTTATAATCTAGTGCTACAGGAATGTTTTATATCTTTTCACTCAAATTATTTGAGTAAAATAAGACCCAAGTGTTTTTGTTTTTAATTTGAGAAAGAGAAGGTGCTTGAGTTTGGATAGAGTAGAGAAGCAAACACATGAAGACACACATATGTATATAAGGGAGAGATTTGTGTACATGAAGAATTGAACATTGAGAAGGCATCCCAACTCAGGCCAGATCAAGTCCATAAGTCTGATATTAGACCATATATCCAGTATCAGTCTATAAAGTCCTCTTCAGACTCACGAAACACATGCAATGATGACAAATGCAGGACGATCACAGGCCAGTGGATAGAAAGTCTTTGGCTCCAGTGGCATTGTAAACATCTCAGCAGTGGCATGGGTCTCTGTATGGCTTCTCGACCACCCAGGGCTGCATCACAGTGGGTCCATGTGTCTTGTCAGCTGCAATGTCTCTCAGGGAAGTGCTCCTTGTCAGTGGTGAGTCTCTCCTGCCTTCAGGGAGGAAATGCCATGGGATTTCCCAGAATTCTCAGGAGAAGATCATGCCTACACAGAGGCCTAATTGGCTAGGATGTGATTGACAGGTTCGATTCCACCCCTACATTCTTAATCCTCAAACTGACAAATGATTATATAACTACCACAGAAGATATGGAAAATCCTTGCAGAGGAGTTCTGGTATAAACTTTTTAGGATGGTTATTGTTGTTAAGAAGTTCTGGTGGTATTGAGTCTTACATGAGCTGGCCAGGTAGCTGCATGGTCAGTGGTTCAAACCCACCAGTCATTCCAAAGGACTAAGATGAGGCTATCTGCTCCCATTGAGATTTAAAGTCTCAGAAACCTTGCTAGGATTGCTAGGAATCAGAACTGACTCCGAGGCAGTAGGTTTTGGATTTAATATTTACAGAGGGGAACCCTGGTGGGACAGAGATTAAGGCAGTCAGTTGCTAAACAAAAGGTTTACAGTTCAAATCCACCTGTCACTCCTTGGAAGAGAGATGTGGCATTCTGATTCTATGAAGATCATAGATGGGGTAAGCCCATCATGGAGTTCTACTTTGTCTTCCAGGATTTCCGTGAGTCAAAATCAACTCACCAGTATTTAATTTTTACAGAAGTAGATCATCACCACTTGTTTCTGCAAAGCTGCTGGGTACGTTGAAGTCACCAATCTTCAGGTTAATACATGACTAGTAAGAGCTAGTATGCAGTGCTTAATAAGGTCAGTGCGTTGGAACCCACCCGATGTACCCAGCCCTAACAACCATCACAGAAGCTAATGGGTTGCAAAATGTCAAGGACATGCAGCTTTTGTCTTGGCACCTATTCACAGTCACGCTCATCTCAGTCTTTAGCCACAAGGTCCCAAGACCTCTGCCTCCCCGGGGTCAGGAAGCTCCTGTGGTTCTCTGCTTTACAGTCTGGGTTGGGCTTTTCAGCTCGGCCTCAGGGTCGCAGGGCTTCGGCCCTGGTGCCTCTGCAGCCTGTCCCATTTCAGTTAGGAATCCCACACATGGGCTCCCGGGCTGCTCACTATATTTGCTTGATGGTCATGGGATTCCTGCTCCTGAGAGGGCTCGCCCTTAAAGAAACGAATCCCTTCATTAGAGTCCTCTGTACCCTATTTGCATGCTCCCGCCCACTCACTGGATGGTAGGTAAAAATTATGTAAAAAAAAAAGTCAGTCCTCTGAACCAGTTTCACTTCAGCACAAGTCCCAAGCTTACCTATGGCTGTCACCTAGTTTGGAAATAAGATCTTTGCAGATGTTATCCGTTAACCTACAGTCATACCTGAACAGAGTAGATCTTATTCCTGAGTAGTGACTTCATAAAAGAGAATGGACACAAAGAGCCATTCAAAGGGACAGGCCTATGAAGATGCTTCCGTCACCCATGAAACAGGCAGGACTTCCAGTAGCTGGTGTTATTCCACGAGATACTTCAAAGAAAGCGTGGTCCTTCTGACACCATGGATTTGGATTCCTACTCTCCAGGAGAAGAGACACTTCAGGTCGTACCAGCCTATTTGCCTGTGAGCTTGTGCCGTGGCCACCCCAGGGAGTCATTACAGTGCCTGAGTGGTGATCAAGCAAGCCCAAAATCTGGACATAAGCAGGGGCAATCTTCATAAGCAGCATCAGAGAAGGGCAGAGGCAGGCGACAGCAAGTCCGGAGGGCAGCCTCCATGGCACAGCTGTTGACTATGGGGTAACAGGAACACAGTGGGAAAAACACAGCCCTATCCTCTGCCTTCTGTGAGTTTTATCTCAATTCATGAAGAAAGAATCCCTCAATGCCAAATGCAAACGTTCATGAATCCTGCACGCTTGTGGGACCACATAGTACCAAACAATCTACTCAAAGTCTAGCAACACAAAGAAGCGTGCTCTTGCTTTTTCTATGTTCATTATTTTAGGCTTTTGCTGTTTGTGCTGCCGTAGGCAGAAGAAAATTGTTTTAAAAAAAAGTTTTGTTACTTTATTTATCTAGCCAAATCCATGAATACAAAACACTGTGTTCTATTTCTTAGTACATTACTTTTTTTTAACTTAAAAAGCGAATGAGAGCCCAAGGATGAAGATAACAAGGGAAAAAAAAAAACCAGCCCAAGTCTCATTTTCCTCCTTGAATAAAGGCATGTCTTTGTTCCAGTTACATTGCACTCTTCTGCTCTCCAATAGCCAACAACACTATGATGCCGAAGAGTCCATGGCATGAGGTGTGCCGACCATTTTAACAAGAGTAGAGAAGGTTACAACACCATTACACCATTTATTAAGTGGCTTGCAACTCATTGCAACCCCATGTGTGTCAGATTAGAATGTACTTTCCAGAGTGTTCAAGACCTGTGAATGGTGGCTTCGAACTGTGGACCCTGTGGATCGTAGTCCAACACATAACCATGATTCCATCAGAACTCCTTGGCACAAGGCACCCTCACAGCACTTTAATTCCCTCCCCCTGGGTGGTGCCTCTGGTTTGTCTCCCTGTGGTGGCTTGTGTGCTATGATGCTGGAACTTTGCCATTGGTATTTTAAATACCAGCAGAACCACCCTGGATGGAGAGATGTCAGAGGAGCTTCCCAACTAAGACAAGACTAGGGAGAATGAAATGGAACTTCTGAAAAGTAGTCAAGGAAAACCGTAAGGATCCTAACAGAGAATGTTTAACACAGTGCTAGAGATGAGCCCCGGGGTTGAAAACACCCCGCCCTAATGATGGCACAGGGTGCAACAACATTGCCTTGTGTTGTCCAGGGTACTATGAGTTGGTGCCACGACAACGACAATAACAATATCGCAGGTTTTTAAAGAGACATCCTAACAAAGATGGCTGGAGGAGGATGCAAGAATCCACCCAGTCTTTCAGGAAGGGAGAATGACAAGCATGCTTCATTTTACTGTGCTTCCCTTGACGTGCTTTGCAGATACAACATATCTTACGCATCAAAGGTCTGTGGCAACCCTGAGCCAAGGAGGTCTACGGTGCCATTTTCCAACAGTGCTCCGTAGCACCTTGTGTTAATCCTCACATATTCCAAACTTTTTCATGATGTATTGCAGTTAATAGGTGACAGGAGAATCTACATATGATTTTCCCATGCACTAGGAATTCAAAAAATCGCACTGTCTTGCGATGTTTGTTCTGTTGCAGTGGTCTGAAACTAAACCCACAGTTCCCTCTCCAAGGTAAGCTCACTGAGGCTATCCAAGCAGGTGGGTGTTGACTAAGAAGTAGAAATGGGGTCGGGGAATGAGGCTCACACCACCAGTCACTGCCTCAGCTGACCAAAATCCAAGCATGGACTTTTTTTTGGGGGGGAGGGGTGAGTTCAAGTAAGTATGATGGTATGATGTTCATTTCCTAATGGTGAGAACAGGCTTGACAAGAACTTTTAGCTCTAAAGAACCCTTGGCTAGTTTCTCCTTCAGAGCTCAAGTTTCTAGATAAAATTCTCCCTTGGGACATAACAAAGATTTACAAATCATCCAACTGGAATTTGGCACCATCACGCTGCAGTCATGTGGTGCCCGTTGCTGTCACAGTCCCTGTATCTTGTATCCACAGTCACTCCCATGATTGCTTCTAGTTCAAGTTCAACTCCTCCTTTAAACAGAGAGATGAAGGGGTATCAAAAACTTAGTGGGAAAATTCCATATTTTTCAGTCCCATTTCTCCATAAAATGTTTGACTCCATTGCAGATATGAGATTTAGAAAATCCCAGGATTCTCCAAACAAGCAAATTTTAAAATAAGCTTATACAGTTTATAGGCAATTGCTCTCCCCTTTATCTCTTGTGGTAGTCAGCTGTTATGTCAACTATGCACTTTGGGTTAGGGGCAGAGTTCAGCCTGTTAGTCAGGTGGTAGCATGATGAGGCCTCCTTGAGAGTGTGGCCTTATGATAAGAGTGAGAGAAACTAGAACCTCTCTCTCTCTCTCTCTCTCTCTGACTCACACTCCCTTGCCCACTGGAACTCTCCCTGCCTCCAGGAGAGGACCCATGTGTGTTGCCTAAACCTGAGCACTGTCGGTGTCCTGCCGTGTTTCTACAGACCTTGGATCAGCGCAATTCTGCACTGACTGGCCTGTGATCTTCCTGCTTCCTAGTTCACCTTTCGGCATCACAGAGCCTGAACTACGTGAGTCTGAAGAGGGAAATATGAACTGGCATCCAAACCATGGCCTCAAACTGGACTGGGCTGGGATGCTTTCTTGATATATTGCCTCATGATAGAAAGCTGAATCTTATACGGCTGAGTCCCGTTGCTTTTGTTTCTCTAGACAACCCAGCCTAACACACCTTGTGAAGCCACATATGTCAAAAAGCAATGTCCAAATCATGTATGATCAGGAATGCATGAAATAATACTCCACTAAAGAACAATGATGGTCTTGCTAAAGATATAAGTGATGTTCCCATACTAAGAAGAGTGATTGTAACAGTGCAACTCCCTAAATGTCTATCTCAATCACAATGGCATTCTCGTTATTAATAGGATCGATGACACGTGTTGAGGGAACCAGTCAGAGACGTGAATGCTGCTAAGTGTTAAGTAATTACATGCAACATAAGTCCTTTCTGGCACTCACCACACACAGGAGACCCGTTAAGAGTTACAGTCTTACTATGGTACATACACACAATAGAATACTATGCACCCCTAAAAAATAAGAATGAAAGCATGTATACCACATGACATAGAAAATCCTGGAAACCATATGATAAGTGATAAGTGATAAAGTAGTCAATTACAAAAGGATAGATATTGCATAAGTCCACTACTGATTAAACAAATCTTAGAATGAATTTCAAAACAAAGGGGTGGAATGTCTTTGTACTGGCCATGAACCATACACAACACCCTTATGCACACTTCATAAGAACCAACTCAAAAGAGAAGAGTTCACATTGCCTGCGGTCACTCCTTCAAGAAGGTGAAAAGGGAGAAGGCCATCCACTTGATGCTATAAAACATTGAGACAAGACTGTGACATATCAATGTGCCTTCCACAGGCAGAAGAGGACAACCCCCCTGGAAAATTAAGTTAAGATCAGGGGAGGATCTATATTTTGGAGTAGGTACTGATATTTCTGTTGGTGGGTACAGTGGGTAAATGGGGAGGAGAAACCTCATACTGGGAAGGGATGTTCAACAATAATTTTAGGGACCTTAAGGGGAGAATAGACCCAGTTCTATATTCCTATATTCCTCGGTAGAGACTTCTAACATGTTTTCACCCAACCCTTGGTGAACCTCACAATGGAATAAGCACTATGATGACCTTAGACACTGGTCTTACACATCCCCAGAATCACACTAGAAGGATTCAATGTAGAAGTCTAGCTGAACAGACTGGGCCCTACCTCAAAACTACCAGTAACCTTAGACTTAGGATTGCAATACCCTGATAGGAGAGGAAGATGGCCAGCCCAAGACTTTGGAAATGGTGGTCGTTGGACCGTTGGTGGGACCCCTGGCTCACTGGGTGTCTAAAGAAAGGAAACTAAGAACCACCATATACTAAGTACCTCAATGTTGCCCTGGCCTTAATATGACAGGCATTAACCTGACAGGCAAGGATCTGCCTTTATAAAAAATGTTACAGTGCTTCCTAGCACCAACCCATGCTCAGTGTAAAGTGTTCAACCAATTAAGAAATCTGTACAAAGCCACAACTTAAGAATCTCAGCTTGAAGTTGGACTATAATTGCACAAACACATATCAGCAGTACCTTAAACGCTATGGCACTGGACACATTATTGATGCTATCAGTGCAAGTGCCTTATACCCCAGAAGGATGGTTGACAATGTTTTATTTCTTTGTTTCTTTTGGGTTTTGTTTTCAGGATTTGCTTGGTTTATTTGTTTGTTTTAGGGTTGGGAGGTGTTGCTGTTCTTATTGGGCTTTGTTTTTGTCATAATATGACTGCCAAAGTAAACCAGAATCACTCATATGCTATGGACAAGCAGATGGATTCTGGGAAAAGGAGGAGGAGATGTAGGAGGAGGAGGAGGAGGAGGAGGAGGAGGACACGAAGAAAAAACCAACTTGACCAATGGTTGCCATGGATGAGGGCCTAGAGTTTATGTTGATGGTAGTGGACTAATTTGGAAAAGTATACAAATAATGGTTGTTTAACACAAAGAGTATAATCAGTGGCACTGAATTACATATGTGGAAGTTGTTGAATTGCAGAACGCTTGTGTATATTTTTGTCACAATTAAAAAAAATAATTATTCAAATATCAATGAAGAAAATGCTCCAGAATTGATTTTCGTAAAGATTGAATGACTCCTCTTAAAAGCAGGTCAGAGCAAACTACTGAATTGAAAGATATGTGGCTGAAGTGCCATTAAAACTGTGGGGGAAAAGGTTAGTTTCAGAAACTCAGAGGTCCACCCTGTCCTAAAAGATCACTGTGCATCACAATTGCCTCCAAGGGCATGGGTTTTTGGTTTGGACACTCACTAATTTGGACATTAAATCCATGGACTCAAACTTGCCATTTTGAGGAGGTTGCAATATCAGGTCATTTCTGTTTCCTTGTACATATATGGTCGATCGACATCAGAACTGACTCGGTGACACTTAACAACAACGATCAAATGTGGAAGCAGTAGATGTCGTGGCAATATTCTTGTTTTCTACTGGGAGACTCAGGTTTGCTCCCTGGCCAATGCGCCTGCGTCCACAGCCACTGCCCCTCTTAAACTGCACGCTCAGATTGTGTTATAATGGTAAAGAACTCCTAGCAGAGTAGTAAAAGTGGTCTGGCAACCTACTTCCCAGAATCAGTCAATGACAACCTTAGGGATGGTAATCCAGCCCACAAGGGGAGGACATTAAACCAGGCAGCTTTTGTCCCTTTGAGCAGGTAGCTGCCGTGAGTTGGAGACCAACCTGGCAGCAATCAAGAACCATATCAAACCATCCTAGCTGATGTAACTGTGAAGATCAAGTAAGAGTATGAGTTGGATTTATTTTTAGAAAACAGCTGCTACCACTTTAAACTCGGTAAGAGGCTGTTATGAATAAACAATGAAGTATATGCATACTTTAGTATATGCACAGTACGTGTGGAATGAAAAGATGTCCATGATCATAAACATCAGCTCCATGAGCACTAAGCAAACACCACAGAGCTAAGGGAGAAATGAGTACCACCACCTTCATAATTTAACTCCTACCGACGATACTAATGAAACTAACTGTGGAGACACACCGACACAGTCTTCATTCTTGACTAGCTTACTGTCTCACAGAAGACACCCTCACAAAAGCCAGAACCCATCATAAAAGACAGCACTCTGTTGGATGAAGCCAGTAAGGTCAGTGTGGGAGGTAAAAGAGCAAGGTTTCTGGCACTGCAGAAAGAGACACTCTTGAAGGATGGGTCCAGAAGGCCAGCATGTGGTCCTCGATGCTCCAGGAGGCAGATCGTTGATAGCAACTCTGTCAACAGTTTCTACTGAGATATTTTGATGGCACTACATAGGCATATGTCAATCACCAATATTCTGGGAAAATACCAAGGAGCCCTGGTGGCTGTGGGAGTCAGGAGTCGGGCTGCTCACGGCAGCATCCGGACTTCAAACTCAGCAGCTGCTCCCAGAGAGAAAGAGGCTGGAAGATTTACAGCCTCAAAACCCCAAGGAGCAGTTTGACTCTGACCTATGGAGTCTCAGTAAGTCAAAACTGACGTGTTGGCAGGAAGCTTGTGTTTTGGTAAAACAAAATTTCCAAGTTAAATGACAACATAAAAGTATTTCAGACCAAACACAAGAGCAGATTAAAAGACCTTGCCAGAAGGTCTCTTAACCATGAATCCGTAGTACCTCAAAGCAGTACCGCAAAGTTAGAAGATGAGGACCTGAGCCTCCCCCAGGCCACTCTGGGTCTCGTGTCAGCATCAACTGCAGCACACGAACATGACCCAGGCAAAGGCATGCCATGAGGAAAGGCAAGCATGGTATGACCAGCCAGAGGAGCTCAGTCTTATGCTGGTGATGTCTGAAAGGAAAATGCCTATAGGAGAAATCAGATAAGCAAACAGGCCATGTGAAGGGTCAGAAAGCACTGTTCACAAAAGGGATAATGGTACCCAGAAGAGATAAGAAATAAACCACAGCCAGTAGTATGCATGCCAATGTTCATTGCAGCACAATTCATGATCACAAAGAGTTGGAAGCAATTTAAATTTCCATCAGTAGATGAATGGACCAGCAAACTCTGGCACATACACACAATGGAGTACAATGCCTCACTCAAAATCTCTGACGAGCTCATGAAACACATCTCTGCATGGGAAGAACTGGAGGGAATTATGCTAAGCAAGCCGGTCAAGCACACAAGGATAAGTGCTGCATGAGCCCCCTGAGGTAAGTAGAAACAGTATGGTGAGTATAAAAGAGAAGACTTCTATACCATAACAGTTGGTCCAAGATGTAGGGTAAGGGGAGGAGGGAGGACCAAACCCAGGGAGGTACACGCTGGGTGTGACGCAGTAATGGGAGAAGGATGAGGGAATGGAGGGGATAAGGACATAGGGTTTTATTTTATTTTATCCTTTCAAAAGTGAAAGGATAACAGAGGGAACGGGGCACTAACCCACCCAATGGGGGAGTACTGGTCTTATCTCCACAGAAACTGGATTGGGCAAGCAGTTCCTACCATGAAACATCACCATGAGGGCAGCGTGGATGCAAGGAAGGATGCAAGAAAAGAGAGAGCTACAGAGCAGGACGCAACCAGAGTCAGATGGACTCCATCCCTAGAAGTGGGACAAAAACAAGAAGGGAGGAAGAGGAAGAGAGCTGGTCCAAGCTCCACGCCAACACATGATGCTCAGAAGAATACATCCCCCTGGAGACCCAATGCGCCAGAGAAAGGACTGGACAAACAACAATTCCTGGGGGCATGAGAGAGAGGAGGAGAAGGAGGTCTGGACAAGCACATGGACAGGGAAGGGGAGCAACAAGTGGTCTGGAATCAATGGAAAGGAGGTTGTGGGAGGCCTGGTCGGGATTAAGCAAGGTCAATGATTCTGTGAGGAAACACTAAAATGCCAGTGAAGGTGCAACATGATGGTGGGACAGGAGGGAGATGGAAGGAAATAGAGGAAGGAGCTAGAAGGCAAAGGGTACTCGCAGAGGTCTAAACATAGGTATGTCCACACATAAATATAACTATCTATTGTAAGGTGGGAATAAATTTAAGAACATATCTATAGGCCAATACTATGGTCTCAAGTGGACCTTGCGCCCTCTCCCTGGTGCTCCCTCAATGCAAGAACATTTCGTGCTATGAATCTGGTATTCCTCGAGGCTCACTGGCCCAACACGATCACTAAAGTAAAATGGTGCATAAGCAAATGTGGTGAAGAAAGCTGATAGTGTCCAGCCATCAAAGGATATATCTGAGGTCTTAAAAGCCTGAAGATAAATAATAAACCATTTACTTGAAAAGAGACCACACCCACACAGAAGAAGCACAACACCCAGCATGGCCACATGGTGGTAAAAGGTCTAAGCAATAGACATCAAATGGGGGAGAAAAAAATAAACATATCACTGGGTGCACACACCCCCAAGGTGCCCACTGAGGACATGTGGGAGCATGAGCAAGAGTGGTGAAGAAAGCAGATGTGCCTGTGCGATCATGAGGTGCTGAAACAATCAGGTATCAGACATCAAAGAACGAAAATCAAAATCAAGGGACCAACTGACTCCCAATATCACTGAAGACAAATGGAGACAGAAGCAAACAGAGTAGAAGAAACCCAGCTACCAAGTGACTGAATGTATAGAGTCTCAGAAACTTGAAGATAATCGAGTCGCCATTCAGCGCAGAAACAGCAAAGCCCACATAGAAGAAGCACACCAGCATGTGTGATCAAAAGGGGCTGAAGGGAACAGATATCGAGCATCAAAGAACAAGAATCACATCATTACGAATGAGGGAGAGAGCAGGATGGGGACCTAAGGCCCACTGGTGGGTAATTGGTCACCCCTTTACAGGGGAGTCACGGGGAGGAGACAGACCAGTCAAGGGGCAGCCGGGCAGTGATGATGCTTACAAGTTTCCTCTATTTCCTAAAGCCTTCTTCCTCCCCAAACAATATGGTTCCAACTCTACCTTACAAATCCAGATGGACTGGAGAAGTACACTGGTGGAGAGGGAACTTGGAGATATGGGGAAACCAGGATGGATGAGCCTCTTCGGGCCAGTGGTTAGATTGGAGTTGCTGGAAGGGTGGAGAGAAGGTGGGGTAGAGGGACGGAGCCAACTGCAAGGATACACACATACTCTCTTATTTGTAGGATGGGCATCAGGGGAGTGGGTTGGGGGAGAGGTTGGGTGGTGTAAGATATGACAGAACAATAATAGTTTAAGAATGTTGAGGGTTGGTGGGAAGGAGAGAGCAGGGGAAAGGGGAAGGGATGGAAAAGCCGATACTAGGGGCTCAGGGGAAAAGGCGGATGGTTGGAGAACGATGATGGCAGTGGACATGTGAAGGTGCCTGTCACAGTATGTTTATTTATGTATTGTGAAAAGTGATATACAAGCCCCCATTAAATGATTTTTTAAAAAAGAGTGAGCAATAAAAGCAAACAGATCTTTAGCTCTTTCCAGGAGGATGCACTCATCTGAAGAGTAAGAACATTATAAAGACTCATAGTTTGGGCTTCAGACATCTGTTTGAGCCTTTGGACTTCTTCCTAAACAGTAATAAAGGAAGAATTTAAAACCGTGAAAAAAAAAAAAAGGGATAACAGAGCCCCTTCTGCCTGGGAAAATTGGCCACTCTTCCTTCCACCATGGGCCCCATCACGTCTAAGTAAAATGTGCTTAAAGCCAACTTCTAAACAACACAGATAGACCATATATTTTTGCCTGGCATTTAGCTAAAATAGCATTCCTACTACCCACAAAATCTAAATGTATAGGACTGCAATAACTAAATGTTAAACTCACTGCCATTGAACAGATTTCCACTGATAGGGCAGGGTTTCCAAGACTGAATTCGTCTCCTTTTTAAAAAATCATTTTCTTAGAGACGTGTACAGCTCTTATCACAATGACCAAATCACAGTTTAATGGGCAAGGGTGGCTTTTACAGTGATTTTATTCCTCCGATGTGTTAACTTGCTACGTATTTTCATAAAACAAATGAAGCGGGTAAGAAATGTTGTAAGCTCATATCAGTCTTAGAAGAAGAAATGCAACCAGAATATGTCTCAGAAACATGGCGGCCAAGACTTCAGCTTACTTCCTGTCAACATATGATCTGGAAAGACCAATTGCTAGAAAAGGACATCATATTTGATAGAGGATCATTAAAAAGCAGAGTGACATGGATGACAAAGTCATACCAAGAGTGAACTACATACCAATAATCGCAAAGAGAGCGTGGGACCTGGCAACTATACATCGTTCTGCTAAATGTAAGGTCACCACAAGACAGAGCTGACGGGGTAGCAATGATAGCACATCTGACTTCTCAGGCACTCTTTAGGCCTCAGGTGACATTTAATTTGAAAATGAAGCAAGTGACACCCTACGAAACGCCACGAGGGCAAAACACTAGCACGCAATGCCACTTCAGGGAACTCCTGGCTCCAAATGTAAACTGTCCACCTCTTACTATCTCCTTCCCTAAAATATTATCCAAGACAACTCGAAACTTGTTTTTTGGACTGCACAACCATAGACCCCCAAAGTGACAAGCCATAATCTCACCAAATGAAACCAAACTCACTGCCATCGAGTTGGTGCCAGCTCATATTGGTCCTGTAAGGCAGGCAGAACTGTTCCTGTGAGCTCCCAAAGCTGTAGACAGGAGTAGACAGCTCCATGTGGCTTTCAAAGAGCAGTGAGTAGTTTCGAACTTACTGACCTTGCAACATGTAACCACTACACCAGCAGGACTCCTTCTATAATCTCATATTATTAAGAAAACAGTCAAGGAAAAACATTTGCTTTCAGTGAGGTCTTTTTGGCCCCCGCGAGACACCTGAAACAGAGATCACCTTATCGCCACCACGATCCTCATAGTTCATCCGGTAGTCACAGAGACAGTGAATTATTTAACGCAGCTCTTCCAGCCAAAGGCTCTAGCAGTGGTTCTCAACCTGTGGGTTCTCCCTTTGGTGGTCAAGTGATCCTTCCACAGGGGTTCCCTGATTCATAGCAGTAGCAAAATTATAGTTATGAAGTAGCAACAAAAATAAACTTATGGTTGGGGGTCACCACAACATGAGGAACGGTATTAAAAGGTCACTGCATTAGGAAGGCTGAGAACCACTGCAAGTTCACCAAATGCCCTTTCCCTGCATGGGTCTGGTAAGAAAGTGGGGGGGAGATACGGATAGGATTTACCTGAGAGTAACTGGGAACAGAATTCCCTAGAGAGCCATCCTGCTGCCTGTAAGGTGAAACCTCTGATTAGCAGGTGGGGGGATCTCGTCACCAGCTAAGAGTCGGGGTGGAGCATGTCCTCTGGACCCAAGATTCCTGTGCAGAGAACCTCCTGGATCCAGATGAGCGGGATACCATCAGGGGAGAAGTGGCTGGACAGGAGCCAGATCACAGAGCACAATGACGGGCTTCTCTTCAACCCATGGAACACACGTCCATGCAGAGGACTGGCATGGCACATGAGTGGAGTACCACAAGACGCTTAGGGAGGGCTTGGACTTGCTGACTGATGAAAGTGGGGTACCTTATTGCAGTGAGGGGCCTCTGAGCACTTAATTTAGGGAGGTGGGTTTTCTGACCGACAGCGCGGGGCTAATGCCTTGGAGTTGAGTCTTATAGCAAAGTGGTTTGCCCTTTGAGCATTTGTTAGTAGACTTGACAGAACTTTGTAAATGCCTTTGTAAGCAACTTAACCCTGAGCATTTCCCACTGGCATTGCAACTTGCTAAGTCCCTTGATAAACCCCCTGTAGTCATGAATACGGCCTGTGAGTTCTGTGTAGCGATTGCGATGGATGTTAGAACCAAAGACGTCAAGAACATTAAGTCAGTGCAGTAAGGATGTGTTCCGCTCCGACAACAGGAAGTCCGTGAGCAGTTCTGGGCCTTGCAGATAAGTGGCAGCACACGAGAAAGTCCCTTCCACCTTAGGGGAAATGGCCATCCGACATGTAAACACACATGCGTCATTCAGCCAGCAAAGAAAGGACTGGGCAGTAAAATAAAACAAAAAGTGGCATCAGGCAAGAGAAAGTCTGCAGAAGGGGCTCTGTTACTTCAGTTGTCGGAAAGACTTCGAAAAAGTTGCTCTCTAGTGACCTGCACGATGAGGCGGAGGGACAGACAAAATGACAACAACTGAGAACTCAGTGTTAAGCAGCGTCCTCTTACTTAGGTTCAGGACAGTATGTTTTGTTTGCTGTTAACAAGTCTGCACCGACTCCCGGGACTCCAGTAATAGCAGAACAAAATGCTGCCTGGAGCTGCACCCTGTGCTTGGCCGCTGTTCTGCTCACACCCACCATGGGTGCTGAGCGACTTCAACATTGGAACTCATCTTCTAGCACCCCAAAGGATGTCAAAACGTTTGTGGGAAAACATGTCTTTCCATTACATTTTTCCCCCATATACAAGACAATATTCCATGGCAGGGGTCCTCAAACTGTTTAAACAGGGGGCCCATTCACTGTCCCTCAGACCATTGGAGGGCCGGACTATAGTTTTAAAAAAAAAAAAACTATGAACAAATTCACTGTGGGCCTGGGATGGGTCTGCTGTTAAGCAGGACTGGAGGCGGCAGCAAAAACACCCAGCGGGCCAGATAAATGCCCTCAACGGGCCGCATGTGGCCCGTGGGCCATAGTTTGAGGACCCCTGTTGTATGGGAATCAATCAGGTTTGGGGTGGCCAGTTTTCAGAAGCATATTGCCAGTCCCTTCTTCGCCAAAAGCTCTGTGGAACTCTCTTCTCCGTGGGTAACTCTCTTTCTTCCTGAACTATGAGGATCACAGCTTGCCGAATGATAAAAACACGTAGTCACCAGAATGTGATTAATTGACAGACAGGTAGCAGTCTACAAAATAAATGCTGATATTATCCCCATTTTACAGGGAAGAAAATGGAGGTTCCAGAAATCTAAGCTACCCATGCAACTGTACATAGCAGGGCCAATGTTTGCACTAAGGTAGACTTGGCTAGAACCTGCATCCTTCTCAGTCTCAGGAGTTTACTTACCTATTTCTGTCCTGCAACGGTGTTATTGGCATGAGAGGGGTCCCATGGCCATCTTAAAGGGTGCTCAGATGAGTAACGCAAACTCCTGAGTATAACTTCTTCTCTTCATACCCTCTGATAGCTTCCAATCCAACTGGGCACCACTGCTTCCCAACTGTCTCTTCCTTCTTCTCTTCCCCAGGGATGCCATCCCCACATGGAAAGAGGGATGAGCTTCCACATCTGTGAAGTACAGCCTAACCCTGTGCATGGTACAGCCCGTGACTTCCCCTACACTTAGAGGAAATGGAATCGTCCTCCATGCCCTGCACCGCCTGACTGACACTGGGAGGTCCTACCTGTCACGGGCAGGGGCGAAGTGAATAACTTAGTATGGCCCTTTGGCTTCTGGGTTTGTCACTATCACCTATGACTTGGTTGTTGTTGTTGTTGTTGTTGTTGCTGTTGTTGTTGTTGCTGTTAGAGGCCGCAGAGTCAGTTCTTATTCAGAACAAAACAAACCACTGCTTGGTCCCTCTAATAAGCCTGCGTGCAACAGAATAAAACACTGGGCTAGATAGTTTACCATCCTTAC
This sequence comes from Nesogale talazaci, assembly GCA_004026705.1. NCBI lineage: Eukaryota > Metazoa > Chordata > Mammalia > Afrosoricida > Tenrecidae > Nesogale > Nesogale talazaci. The sequence continues at coordinate 97,855 of PVJH01004958.1, forward strand.
AATGGTTATGCTGATGCCTGGGCAGGGCTATGTAAATGAGAGGTGCTGGAGTTCAGTAGCTTGCAAAAAATATGAAGAAGGGGCACCCTTGTGAGGTGGGTGTGTGCAAATCAAGTGTCCGAAATCCTAATGTGGACACCGGTCAATTCTGTCATCCAGAAAGAAAAGCCAGGAAAACAATGAAACATAAAAATTTTAAAAGAAAATTCAAGAAAAAAAAAAAAGCCAGGAGTGGAGGGATACATATCCCTTGGCTCCAAAATCCCTGTCCTGAAGCTCCTAGATCCAGGACACAATCCAGGGGCTGTGATCGCAAAGGCAGGGAAAGAGAGCAAGAAGCCGTTGCAGAGAGAGCATGGCAGCCGTGGCAGCAGAACCAAGCGTGTGGCAGGGACCACAGCTATGCTCCCGGGACCCTGGATCAAAGCGCGCCTCCAGGAAGGAGGCCTGCCAACACTGTGGCACGCCTCTGAGCACTGACTGGCAGAGCTGAAGAAGTTTTAGAACGCTTGCCCAAACAGAGGAAGGTATCATTTTCACATGGTTTCATCCTATGTTTAAACATCCGAAGACCAAGGAGAGAATGGTCAGAGAAAGGCATGACTGCCAGCGGAGCTAAGACATTGCGTGTCTTGACTAAAGAACTGCACCTGAAGTTCTTGAACCTGAATTATAGCCTCATGCTTCCTTACTAAACTCCATAGATAGAGGTATGGTCTGTGAGTTTTGTATGTCATTGCAATAACGTGTCAACCCCAGCAGAGAAATAGAGGGTGCAGTGGATGGGATGGCTGATGGTAGAATTAGTTAAAAAAAAAAGTTGTGGGTTGAGGTATGTCTGACTTTCACCTCCTAGGAATTGGCTTTGGGCAAATGATGATCTTGATTTTCTCTCTTCCACAGAAACTCAAGGAGCTCAGAGGCCACCTCTAGTCAATTCTCACTACTACTTTCTCTGTTCCCGGACCTCCCCCGGATCGCCTCTTCTATTTAGGTCTCAGCTCGAATGCCCTCCATGACACCCTTCCAGACCACACGTGTGGCCCCACTCATCTTGATCACATTTATCACTGTTGTAATTCATTTGTTTCTCTATTTGTTTACACCATTTAATATGTATTCCCCCCCAAAACAAAACATTTGAAGCTTCCAAAAAGCAGTAACCTCACTTTTCAAGGCTCCTGCTCCTCCCCATCTCTCTGCCCCACAGGAAGTCCTTTATACATTATTTTTTTGGTTACTATAATAATCAAACGAGGGGAAAATACTAAACTTTATTCTTTTGCACAATTATTCTTTTACATTAAAATTTCAGTCTCTAGGACTTTAAGCTAACCAGAATGATATCTTTTGAAGCATATCAGATTCTTCCTGAAAAATAAAACAAGCTTCTATTGGAGCTATGAGAAGGGGAGGGGGGGAGGCGTTTTGTTACAACATAACCCCTCAAAGAGATCGTGGGGACTGTATTTTTAAAAGCTTTCTCTGGAACTAACGCATTTCAAACCCATTGATCTTGCTCTTATACATAAACCATATTGCAGGACTCTTATAATTCTTCCAAAAATCTGTCTGCCAAATGACATACGATTTCCTTTTGCTTAAATGTTCACCATTGAGCTTCTATCTAAAGTGTTTACAGTTTCTTGAAATCCTAGCGTAGGCTCAGTTCAAAAGTTTAATCGCCCACATGGTCACGACTTTTATCACCAAACACTAGAAAAAGGAAGTCAGTTGCTTCACCTACTAAAGTTTGCCAAAGACAAAAAAATTTTAAAAGGTGAGGGGGTTTGTGCTGGGGGGCGGGGGGTGGGGGTGGGCGAGAAGCCTTGTGATCAGAGGATCAGGCTGCGTGTTCACCTAGAGATTCAAACCGCAAAATATTCCAAGTGTAAAAACCTCATGCAAACCTTTCTCTTCATAACTCAAAAGAGATGCAAGACATCAAAACAGGTGTGAAAGCAACATTTAAGTTCTTTAAAACATCAGTGCCCTTGAGGTGCTTCTGGCTCACAGCCCCCTCAGGAGCGAAAGGAGAATGGTGCTCCGTAGCGGCTTCGTGGCAGATTTATTTAGAAATACATCACGGAGCTTTTCTTCCAAGGTTTCTCAAGGTAGGACGAAACCTATTCATTACCAACCAAGGGGAAAAGAGGACAAAACAGGTTGCACCATCCACGGACACCTTAAATGCATTACGTTCACTAATTTTATATCACAAAGAAGACAAATTAAATGGTCAAAAATGTTATTCAAAAACAAATCCTGGTTGCTTTTAAAATGGGATAAAAATGGGTTTGGGGATAGTGGAGAAGGCTGGCCTGTATCTAAAGTGTCTGTGCTGATTCCTTTGGATGATGATAGGAAGACACACCGAAAAACTACAAAGCTTCAGAATCTTTCAAGCTCAGCGACTGCATACATGACCTTTCAAAGTTCAAAGTCAGCTTCTTATGTAGCTTCTTTAACTAAACCATGTGTAGCTCCTTTAACTGAAAAGGCTCATCAGTTCTCGGCCTTCTGGCTAACATCAAGTGCAATAAACAACCCTTTGAGTGTGATTCAAGCTTTCTTCTAAGCATTCATCAATTTTGTTTTGTTTTGTTTTCATAATGCTTTCAATTAAAAAAAAAAGAAGGAAAATCTATCATCTGAAAAAATTAAAGTTCTGTCTAAAGTGTAAAAAAAAATTTTTTTTTAAGTGGAGGAAGGGCACTGAATCCATTTCAGTCATCAAATAGCCTCTGAGGTACTTATGGTTAGTTGCCATGAAATATCTTCTGGCTCATGGTGACCCACGTGTGTTGACTTTATTTTTCCAGAACAGGGGATCTCAACCTTCCTAATGCCATGACCCTTTACCACAGTTCCTCAGGTTGTGGTGACCCCCAACCATAAAATTATTTTTGTTACTACTTCATAACTAATTTTGCTACTGTTATGAATCAAACGACTCCTGTGAAAGGGTCGTTCAATCCCCCAAGGAGTCTCGACCCACAGGTGGAGGACTGCTGTGAAGCATTCAGATGCTGTGAGCTTTCAGAAGCAGATTCCCAGGCCTGTATTCCAAGGCGCCTCTGTGTGGGTTCCACCACCCATCGACTGTTTAGCTGGCCTTCAAGCACTGCAGTACTTACAATGCTCCACGAAACCGCAGGAGGCAGAGGCAGCTTGAGGGAGAACTCTCTCCTTCCATGCAGGTGGCTGGGTACTTCCTGGTCAGGTCACTGCATCTCATGTACCGCCACCCCTCATCTGTGGGCGTTTGCCCAGATGCACTGGTTCCAGTGGACCAAAATGGCCAGGAAATCCACTTCTGAGAAGCAACCAATAAAATCCCCATGCATCACTCGCGTCCAATCCGCAGTGAAGGGGACGATGTCAGACCAGTCAGACCAGGCACCCTTGGGCTGCACTCTGCACGGGGCCACCATGGGGGAAGGACGCTATCTATGGAGGGGGGTCCAGACCCTGAAGGAGTGAGCGTATGCTGGAAGGGTCCCCAGAAGACCTGAGCGGTGAAGCCTAACAGAACTCCAAGGTTCTTTATTATTTCCAAATCTAAGTCATTTCTACCCTCCGTTTCTCCTTGAGTCTACCTTTATATGGGATATCTAGCAAAGCATTGTGCAATCTCGGGCGACTATCGCTCAGCAGGGATCAGTAAATTGTTGAGACCGTAGAGCCCTTCCTGTTGACCCTCACAACCGCTTAAAAATTATTGGAGAGCCATATACATATATTTTTAGAAACAAATGAAATCATGCTTTTCGAATAAAACCTTTTTTTGTTTTGCCACTTTACTTCGGAGACACATATATGTACCAAAAGACTGTCATATGACTCAAAAGTCACAATTTGCCAAGCCCTGTTCTTGAGGGGTCTTGTTTTTATTTCCAACAGCTTAATTTCTCCTATGGTGCATGCTTTCAATGTCCAAATGCTCCCTAAGAAATGTGTTCATGAGCTATGAAGAATGGGCTTGTTCGTAACAAACCCAGAGAAAATTTCATGAAGAGCCCTGGCAGCTGAACGTGCAAGGCAGCGGTTATTCTGAATGCAGATCAAAAATTCTCAGAGCTCGAGAGACATGCACCCATTCACTCACTGCCATCAAGCCGATCCTGCCTCTATAGAGCAGAGTAGAACCGCCCCTTGTGGTTTCTGACACTTCAAAACTTTCCCGGAGTCGACACTCACTTGCATCTATTAGCTATGCGAATCAGGCAAGTCACTCAACCTCCCCTGCAAAAAGGAGGTAAGGCCAGCTACGCAATCTTGGAGGATCAACGAGAATGAAAGTCCACTGCCAAGGCCAGTGCCACTTCCCAGTGGCCATTCCACTTCCCAGTGGCTATTCCTATGAACCAAAGCCCCCTGTGGTGCCTATACTGATTATATTTTTAAATATTATTAACTGGTAGTTCATACACCTATCATTCCATATTTCAACCACATCAAGCAGCACTGCACAAAGGCTACCATAAACTGTTTCCAAACATTCTTTTTCCTCCTGGACTCTTTGACGTCATCTCCCTTTTACCTCCCCCACCCCCCACTACCATGGCTACTGTACTGCCTGCCCCCACCCCCAGCGCCAGTCCCCACCTTATTTCTACTATAGGTTCATCAATCCTGGGTTTTCTATACGAAAAAACAAAAACATATAACACAACTTCAAGAGGGTGACCCCCAATGACATAACAGTTCTGAGATAAACCCTAATCTGAACAATCACCAATAACAATACAAGAAACCAGATCAGGTGCAGCATGCGTCAGAAAAGGGATCAAATGACAATGCTTTAACTGTTTAAATCGGGCTTAACTCTTGATCCTCTCTACTCATCTCTCAATGCCTCGACCTTTTAATATAGCTCCTCATGTTGAGGTGACCCCCAACCATAAAATTACTTTCCCCCTATCCCTCAATTATGGATAGAAGGAGCTCACTAGAAGCTTATTTCCTATGCAGTTCCCACAAATGAATCTTGCACTCCCACCCTCATTCATAGACATAGTAATTTGCATTATTTATATTGGCATATCATTCACATATCATACAATTCAACAGCCCAAACATAATAAGAGTTGAGCTATCATCATCACAATACGTTTTCAAACATTTTCTCCTTATATCTGTTGTTGTTAGTGGCCCATTTCTCACTAACCTACCAGGCCATGTCCCAAGGTAATTACTGATCTAATTACTGTTTCGATAGATTTACCTACCCTGGATGATGAAAATATTTTTGTTGGGTGAGTCATGATTTGTAAGGCTTCAGCAACTTCAACCTGAATATCAATTTCTATCCCATCATACAGGGAATTCGGAAAGTGGTGGTAACCAAAATAAAAGCTCAATGACCTCAACAAGTCCATTTCCTAAGTAAGCCAAGATGCAAGTTAGTTTGATTGTTTCTCTCTCATAAATATTAAATATTGAAACACACAACAAAATTATTTGAAATCTACTATTCCCCTATCTTGCATCGATGTGAATATAAAAGCAATGAGTACAATTAATAAGCAATGGCTTTACAAACAATGTTTGGCTAGCATCTGGAATACTGTAGTTTTCGGACACAAACAATGGCTAACAGTCTAAAGAAGTTGAAAAAACAAGAACAAACGTTTTACAAGTGCGTTCTCCAAAAGATTCTTGGATGTATCTTCTTGGGGAGAGGTGAGGGGCCAGCCATGAGAGGCACTATTCAGTCCTTGGCATTACTTGTGACCATCTTTGAAGCAGCCTGCACCAACATTCGCCAAGCGCTATCTATTCAACAATGCGGACAGCAGTTTGGGTTCTATCTATAACCCTGTTTGGATTCTGCAGGGCCCCCAAATGTAATGCCCTACCTCTCCTTAGCCAGGTAAATTCCCGTAAGAATGGTATTCCAAAGTAAAAGGTGGAAAATGAAACTGGAAACAGGAATGAATCCCTGGACATCTTTTCAAATATCTGAGTTAGGACTAAAGCCATTGGCTACTCACACATGCCAAGTACAGTGTCTAATTGTTCTGATTTTAGTTAACTGGGGTATAAGTCGTGTTTCAAATATTTCAGTACAGGAATCGGAAGTATATGCTCCAATCAATGATCAATGCATATACCGATGTACACTGCTATTATTATCAGGTGTCACTGGTGACCCTCTATAAAATCCTACTGGGACGCACAGGGAAGGAAACATCAGCCTCACAATTATTATGTTTGACCTATTGTTGTAGCCGCTCAGGCTCTTAAAGAGTCTTTCTATTTTTTGTTGTCTTTCTATTTTATTAAGCAAAGATTGTCTTCTTTCTTTTCAGGAACTGGTCTCTCCTGATAGCATATGCAAAGTATTGTCCAAAGTATGTTAAGGAAGATCAGAACAATTAAAGCTCTACTTGCCTTGTGTGTCAGTAACCAAAAAGGTTATGTTTAAAACCAAGACACCACCAGGGATCCTTACCTCTCTCTTTGGCAAGTTTATTTGTGGCTGGGAAAATCTGCTTCACACTTTTAAAAGGTTTGAAAAGGTGGGGGGAAGGGGGAAGACCACCAGGTATGTCATCAAGTGTTATCAAGACATGTACCAAAATCTCTCGGGTTTCTTCCCCAGAAACTGGTTACAGGGAGAAGTGTCATGGGTGTCGTCGTGACTGAGACTTTATGACTGGTGTGCTCACAGCACCGGTCCCCGCAGGCCACGGGGGAGTTCCTGGCTAGGAACCCAGCTTTGCCGATAGGCACACGAGCGAGTCACCGATCCTTCGATTCCACTTCAAGTCTGCCTGTCTCCCCCCCCCCCACCCCCAAAGTATGGACAATGGAGTCCGTGGGTGTTGCTGGAAGGGGATACCCCAAACAAAAATAAACCTAGCCTTCCGAGCCTTGAAATCTGTCTTGGTCGCAGTAACTCCACAGATTACAATACTCCTCCAAAGACCGACCTTGCAAGACGACGCGTCTTTCCCGGGATCGCGAACCCACAGACCCGGGCACGGGAAGGGGTCGGCCAACTCCCCCCGCCCCCTGGCCCCCAACCAGCGGGAGCTCCCAGCACCCACCCTTCCCGATCCCGCGGCGCCGGCCTCCAGCCCCGCGGGAGTGGGGGGGGGGGTGGCGGCACCGGGAGATTGGAGGGGGGGGAGCCGGCGGCCCGGCGCGCCTCGGTGACCCCGCGGCCCGCGGGCTCGGTCTGGGGATGGAGGCGCGCGGACCCGGGCAGGAAGCGGCCGTGGCCCGCCAGCGCCTGCCCTCCGCAGCGCCCGGCCCGGCGCCGCTCGGGCATTGTCCGCAGGCGAGCGCGGGCCCCCCACCCCGCCCCGGCCCAGCCTTACCTCGGGGGCACCCCGGGCCCTGCGCCGTGCTCCCCGCCTCCGGCCCCCGGGGCAGCAGGGTCCTGGCCAGGAGGGGCGAGATCCCGGCCGCCGCCGCCGCCAGCGGAGGGCGCGAGGCCGGGCGCGGGCCCGCCGGGGCCGCCGGGGACCGCCGCGGCCGGCGGGGCGGCCCGGGCCGGGGGTGGCGAGCGGCGAGGCGGCGGGGGACGCGCGGGTGCGGGGCGAGCGCGCTGCGGGGCCGCCGCCGCCACGGTCGCTCGGCACCCGGGGCTGCCCAGCCGGCCCAGAGGCGGCAGGGAACTTGCCGAGAGTTCGCGGGGCCGGCGGCCGGGGCCGGGCGCTGCCGAGCACGCCCCCAAGGCGCCCGCCCCGCCTCGTCCCCACCCCCACCTCTCCCCTCCCCTCCCCTCCGCACCCGCACCCGCACCCTACCTGCCGCGCTCCCCGGCTCGCGACCCTCCCTGGGATGCACTCCCGCCCCACCCTCACCCGGTCTCCTCCCCCAGGCGGCCGTCCGGCCCCTTGGGCACCTCCTAGCTCGCCACCCCCCGCGCCCCCCCACGGGAAGAAAAGAGCCTGCACCTCTGACTGCCAGAAAACCGCAATCCCATCCCAGCCACGCTCGCACCGAGCCTTTTCCGAAAATGAAATCCTGTTTGGAAAAAAAACAAACAGAAATAGACCTCGGACGAGCTAATTTTTCAAAATTAAGTAGCTGGTTAGAGGGGCATCATTGCCCAACTCACGGAAGTCTTTGGGTGGTGCAAGCAGTTCAGCGCTGGACTCTTTAGGGACGTGGTGGTTCTGGCAGGCGGGGCAATTAGATTCCCAAAGATAACAGCTTTAAAATCCTATGAAACGTTCGCCTCCTGGACACTTAATAACAATAATGGTAATATTTCGGGGTGATCCCGCTGCTTTGGATACGCTTAATAACTTGAGGGTTTTGTTCGTTAGAACATGGTCGTTATTCTGAGAAGACCCGGCGACGCTATCAGTTTGTACTTGTCTGCTAACTTTGAGGAATGGGCAAGAGCTCTTTCTGGGGACAGTACAGCAGGTCTCGTTGTCATGAGATGTGTTTCCCTAAGCTGGCTGCTGGAGCAAGCCCTTGGGGAGCACAGCTGCTCCGTAACTCATAGGTCACCGTGGGTTGGGACTCATTCAAGGACAAGTGACAACATCGGATACACGTTCTCATTTGGGTTTTGCTATTGAGAACTATGTGAAATCCACATTTATCAAAATGACTGAATTCGAATGGGATAAGTACTCCCATAGTTTTTCCTCTCAAAAATATTTAGCCAAGATTTATTTTATGCCGTTATTGCTATTGTCGGGTGCTGTCAAGCCGTCTCCACGCATAGCGACCTTGGGCACAACGGAACAAAGCACTGCACAGTCCTGTGCCACCCTCACTGTTATTCCTTTCCGGAGCCCGTGGATGCAGCCCCTGGGTCCATCCTCCCTCTCCTCCAGAGGGCCGCCCTCTTTTTTACTGCCCCTCTCCTTTACCAAGCACGATGTCCTTCTCCAGGGGCTGGTGTCTCCTGATACTATGTCTACAGGATGCAAGGTGCCGTCTTGCCATCCTTGCCTCTAAAGAGCTCTCTGACCATGCTTCATCCAACACAGTGGGGTTTGGTACTTTCAACATGCTTCTCCAGAACCCCCGTTCAAATGCCTTGCTTCTTCTCCTGTCCTCCTTATTCAATGTCTGTCACAAGCCCATGCAGAATGCCGTGGTTTGCCACAGGAGCCCCGCACTCCTTTCCTCTTCAAAACTCTAAAGAGGTTTGTGTAGCACGTTTGCCTCAGGCACCGCGCACTTAGATCTCTTGACGGTTGCGTCCAGGAAGATTGATTGCAGATGCAGAAAGACAAAATCCCTGGCAACTTGAACGTTTTCTCCATTTATCATGATGTTATCTAGTGGTCCAGTTGTTAGGACTTTGGACTTCCTTACATTGACTTGCAATCCCCACGAAAGGCTACTGTCCTGGTTCTTCCTCAGCAAATGCTCCAAGTCCTCCTCACTTTCAGCAAGGAGGGTTGCGTCATCTACAGATTGAAGGTTGTTAATAAGCCTTCCTCCAATTCCTGATGGCAAATTCTTCTTTATATAATCCTGTTCCTCTGGTCATGCCGAAAGTGCATTACAGGTGGCGTAGTGGTTACGCGTTGGGTTCTGAGCCACGTGGTTGGCAGTTCGGAACTATTTGCCGCTCTGTGGGAGAAAGACTTCATTTTTTACTCCCATAAACATTGACAGTCTGGGAAATCCACAGAGAGCCACACTGTGAGTCAGCATTGACTCTATCATGGCAGCAAGTTTTAGAAAGAGGTAATAAAACACATCATCCCAGAACTTTCTTGTGTCTTCTTGGTCGCCCTCCGTCATTTTTAAGTCTTGTCAATTGCATCTACATAAGACTCCTTCATAATCTCCAATGTTTTCTGAGATATGCTATTTCCTCTTTTTAGGAAATACAACTTTTATGGGTGCCTGTGGTCTTTAAGGAACTTGTGACACAAGTCTATTGCTGTGGAATTCATTGGGTTTTACCTGGTTTAGGAGAAGTAGTCCATTGGTCCAGACTTGGAATTCTTTTCACAGTGATTTTTGTCTCTGAAAGTATTTAATATTTACTAGTACTCAAACTAGTCAACATATTTTTCCAGTACGACTCAATAGTCAGTGTGAACAGCATGACTGTTGGTAGTTAGGGAATGAGAAAACCTAATATTGAAAAGATATGCGTTAAGAGTTTTAACACGTCTTCCTTCAGATGGCCACGTAACTATTCGTCCCCAACTAATTACATTTAAATTTTAAAAAATTCCTTGAGTTGAATAATATGGCATTATAAATGCTGTTGAGCCCACTATGTATAGTATACAGAAGAGGTACCATTTCTGGACATGTAACAGGGTAACCCAGCAGGGAAAGTAAAGAAAGATAGTTCTAAAATTCAAGTCTCACTCTGAGTGGCATTTGCACAAATCGTTATGATGTCTGTGCAGGTTTATTTTGTAACTTCAAAATGAGTACAACAAAAATCTCTGCATTAATCTGTGGTCAGTTGTCCATCTCATCTATTCCGCATTCACCCTAGAAACCTGGCATAAACAGAGATTTTTAAAGAATGCATCAGAAACACGGCGAGGGTCCCCAACCTCAGAAGAACTCATGATTGTGAAGAGGAAAGGACTCAGGATGGGGATCGGATGAGAAGAATAAGCATGTGCTTTCTTAAAGTTCTCCCAAGAGATTGTGGTATGATATGTGCTTTTAATTCCACAGAAAAATAGAGGGCCAGTGAAAAGGAGATAGACACTCAACAATATGGATGGACACTGTGGCTTCAACAAAGACTGGTCAGCGCTTTACTCTGTGTACATAGATTAAGCAATAAGAGCAGCAATGATAATAATAACGAATACTTTGTGCTAATCAGTTTACATATCTCATTCTTTTTGTTTGTTTGTTTGTTTGGGGGGGGCATCACTTCAAACTGCCTTTGGAGTGGGAGGCCCAGCCTTGCTCCTGGAGAGCTCTTGCTGGATTTGAACTGCCAAGCCAGTGGGCCACAGTCCCTCACTCAACCACTACACACCGGGGCTCAGCCCCATCTCTCATTCTTAACACTAAAAAAAGTATCATGATACCCATTTACTGAGCAAAAACACCCACATTTATACCAGCATTATTCTTAATAACAAAAAAAGATGGAAACAATCTCAAAAAACAAACTCCTGGCCATTGGGTCAATTCTGATTCAGAGTGACCTTATGAATGGAGGAATAGACGATCTATGACAATGCAGATATACAATGAAATATTATGTAACATTACAAAATAGTGATGAACCTGAGAAATACTTCATTATGCTGTCTTAAATTAGTCAATAACCAAAAGACAATAATTTTATCAGACTTCTTTGATAGAAAGAAGCTTACTTGGCAGAATGAAAATTTCTTTGAAGGCTATCAGTGATGGGAAGAAACATGAGGATATATCACTAACGAGAGGGAAGACACATATAAACATAGGTGAAGGGAACGGCAATATACAATGCTGGTGAGTGTATTAGAGCTTAAATTCTAAGCACCCTGGTTTACAAAAGGCTATGGATGGCAAAGACAATCTAAAAGCCATTTGCACAGTCTCCACATAGGCTAAGCCTCCCCTGGATGCTTTTAGATCATTAACCAAAGATGTAGATAAGCTTGCCCTCAGGCAGAATGCCTTGGACAATGGATTGTGCCCACCCCTCTTCAGCAGCCCAGGTAGGGGCAGTCTTCTCTTACAGCCCTGGCTAAATGTGTCCTCAATGAAAGTCACCATCCTGAGGACAGTACAGTGGGTCTCATTGTCTTGAATCATGTCCTATCAGATTCATGTCCTTATGAAATCAGGGCCTGGAGACCTTATGTCGAAGTTCTGTTCTGCAAATACGGATTCATCATGAAACGGAATTAAGTCCAGAACAACCGTAACAGCAACATATAAACATTCTAGAAAAATCAATATGAAAAAAAAAAGGGGGGGAATGTAAGTCCATCTAGATTTTAGCTGTTTCCTTCTACCAAAATGAGGAGGCAGTGTCACTGTTTCTAGGATTGGCCAATACCATGGCTGACCATAGAATCTGAGACCATGAAGGAGACACAGGTACTGCCTCACTGAACTGGACAAAGTCGATTTTCCTATTCTGTTAAGGGCACAAGACAAAAATTTAAAATTTCTGAGAAATTCTAGATTATTATTGCATGTAATAAGCTATTTATGTAAAGGAGTTTGAAATTATTTACGTCCTCACCAGACATAATAGTGTGAGCTATGTATTTGTGTGAACTGATGTGCCGGATCTCCTTTAGTGAAAAAGTACAGGAGCTCTTATTCTTTGAGTTTTCACTAATTTCCAGATTTTTAACTATTTTGAAAGGATTGAGATGTCACAATTTGCTTGCATGGCACATGGAATACAAAATTAATTTATGTTCTCCTATTCTCACAATGTGAAATAATGTTCTGAACAGGGAGAAGAGAACATTTTGTAACCATTTGTGGCAAGATAAACGTAGCATTCTAGGTTACTTTATATAAACACATATAAACCAATTTAGTGTAGAGCTCACTAATTCCCATTAGCCCAAAATAAAAAATCAGAGTGGCCTGAATAACTGAAATCCCAAGTTTCTTTCAAATCTCTGCCTAATCAAATATTAGATTAATTCATTTAATTGAACTTTAATCACTGCCATGAAGTCAGTTCCGACTCTTAGCTAGCTAGCCTGTAGAACGGGTAGAACTGCCCCCATGAGGTTCCAAGGCTACTTCTTTATGGAGTAGAAGGTCCTGTCTTTCTCCGGAGGGGTGCCAGGTGGCTTCAACCATAGGTCTTGCATTTAGCAGTCCAAAAGCAACCAATATATATCCCGGGCTCCTTGCAAATCAATTCATTAGTAGTCTGAAAAATTAGCTTATGTAAACTTTCCTTCTCCTTTCTGCTTTCTGTAGTTGAGATGCTAATGAGCAAAACTGATTGGTAAGTATGCAGTAAAAACAAGAAAATGACAAGCAGAGACGATTTGGTCTCATTGTCACAGATGGTAGGAATACTTTATAACAACTCCCCTCTATTTAAACCACTTTTAAAGTATGTATTCATACTTAGGGTTCAAGGTATATTTTAAGTTATTAAAAAAATAAGATAGTATAATTTCTAGTGCTCTGAAACAATTTGAATCTGGAAGATTATTCAAGATTTCATGTAGGCTATCTATTTTAGTAATGCAGTATCATTCTATAAGATAAACCTTGGTATTTGGGACTTTTGTAGCAAGGACCTACAAATTACAGGGAACTTGTAACAAAATGCCAGAATGATTTTGGTATAGATATGACTTTGAGGTCCGTTCACCCACTCAAGTCTCCCTAACGTCTTCTATCACAATATCTCTCATTTTCAAAGTTTTCACTCATTTATCTACTGACTTCATTCTTATCTTTACTTAATAAAGCTTTCTCAGTTCATTGTGGAATCATGGGAACAACCAAATATATTCTTTTTTCTATATGCCAATTCTTAATTATAAGTTAGGCGGGAATTTAACATGATTATCAATTTAGCATTACACAGTTTAGACCACAAATCAAAGTCACCAATTGTTTACCCTTCACCAGCATCTTGATTTCTCTTCTCTCACTGTGGACTACGAGCTTCCAGGTCACTCATCAACAGCCTGCTCCATGATTTTGTATTCCCTACCTTGCCTGTCCCCACTTGGCAATATCAAAAATCTGTTATCTTTGGTTTGAATGTTTTTGTTTTTTCTTCTTATGACAGTAGTGCCATATAATATTTGTTCTTTGGTATGGGCCAATTTCACTCACCATAATGTTTTCCAGTCTGATCATGCTAAAAGGTACTTCCTGGTTTCTTCATTGTTTTTTTAAGGAATGCATTATATATATGTATATGTATATATATATCAGAATTTCCTTACACATTCTTTTACTGGTGGGAATTTTGTTTGAATTCATCTTCTTCTAGGATGAATAGTCTTGCACTGGACATGGGTGAGCATGCACCTGCTCATGTTATGACTCTTAATTTTTTGGGATTAATATCCAGCAGAGGGATTGCCTTATCATATGGAATTTCTATTCTCAGTTGTTTGAGGCAGTTTCCTACCATTTTAATCTATGATTGTACATATTTTCTGTCCCACCAGATGTGTATGAAATAGATCAGGTCAATAAAATCCTTGCAACAAAAAGTCCAAGGACAGATGACTTCACTAGATCATTCAACCAAGCGTTCAGAGAAGAGTTGTCATCAATTCTACATAAACTAATCAAGAATATCGCACAGGACAGCAAACTCCAGAACTCATAAAGTGAGCAAACTCTGATACTGAAACCAGGGAAAGACACTGCCGAGATAGAAAAAAACCATCTGGTCTTGGATTATTGTAGCAATTTTTTTTAGTAATCTGAGATATTTCTTCTGTTTTATGAATTTGTTGTTAGTTTTGGTAAATAATGTATTTCTAGAAATTTTTCCATTTGATGTAGGTTTTCAAATTTGTTGGAGTATAATCTTTTATTGTAATGTTTGGGATTTTTTTCACTTACCAGTTTCATTTTGGGGGTCAATTGTCAATTTTTGTTAATCCTCTCAAAGAAGCAATTTCTTGTTATTGATTTTTTCTGTATCGCAGTAAAACTCGCAAGTGCATGGTTCTTTTTACTTCTGCTTCTTTGTCATCGTCATTTTCTTCTTTTTATTTTCCCATCCACCTTTCTTACCTTCCTTTCCCTTCCCTCTCTCCCTCCACTCAATCCTGGCCTCCCTACCTTGTTCCAAGTCTTTTCCTTTGGTGTGAAAACATGTTTCTTCCTTTATAAAAATGGTGTCACAATGTTTGTCTTTATGAGACTGACTAACTTTGTTGGAAATAATGCCCTACAATTTTCTCATGTCATAAGGTGTTTGACAGACTCATCATTGTTTTGTAAGGAGGCACAATGTTCCATTGTGCATAAGTACCTGAGTTTGTAGATACCATCCTGCACAGACAAGGTTCTGCATGTTTCCATCTTTCTTGTATCATAAGAATCACTGCCATCAATATGGGGGTGCATTACGCTTGTTCATGTTTTGTTCACCATTTCTTGAGACTAAGTTTGTATTTTACTCAGAATGTTGGTGTGTGAGGTGGTATCTCATAGTTGTTTTACTATACATTTCTCTTAGGGCTAACAAACTCAAAGAATTCTTCATATCTTTTTATGGCAATGGGATGTCATCTTAAAGTAAATTATCTACGCATGTTTGTGCTCATTTTTTTTTTATTGGATGGTATAGTCCTTATTTTCCCGCAGACATTTGAAATGGTATCTGATAGGTTGTTACGAGGTGTCGGTGAGTTGGTGATGACCCACAGGACCCCAGGGCACAGCAGAACAAAGGACTGAAAGACCCTGAGCCCTCCTGACAAGTGTTCACATGCCTCGGCCTATTGTTACAGCCACTGTGTGCCAATTCATCTCATTGAGAGCCTTCCTCCTCCTTGGCTGAGCCTCCACTACCAAGGAACACTCAGTCCATACTTTTTCAGACAGAAGTATTTCAAACGCTCCTGCTAATTTCAATATTCTTCCTCAGCACCAGACTTCAAATACTTTGATTCATCTTTGGTCTTCCTTTCTCAATGCTCTATGGCTTGGGTCCTGCACGTCTCAGTCCTCAAAGTAGCATCCTTTTTTTTCCCCCCCAGCACTAGAAGATCTTGTGCAGCAAATTTACCCATTTATATGTAAGTCATCTTTTGATCTCTTGATAGGTTTTTCCAGGAGCGTTGACTGTAGATCCAAGCAAGACTAAATCCTTAACACGTTCTCCATTTATCATGGTGTTGCCTATCTGTCCACTTGTGAGTATTCTGGTCTTTTTTATTTTGACTTGTAATCTGTACTGAGGGCTGCAACCCTTGATCTCCATCAGCAAATGCTTCAAGTCTTCCTCACTTTCAGCAAACAAAATTGTATCATTGGCATACCACAGGTTGTTAATAAGCCTTCTTTGAATACTAATATGGAATTCTTCTTTATATAAGCAACATTCTCAGATGATTTGCTCAGCATGCAGTTTGAGCAAGTATGGTGAGAAGTTACAACCCAGACACAGATCTTTCCTGATTTAAAACCATGCAGCAGTCCCTTTTACTGTTCACAAAACTACCTCTGGATCCATGTACAAGTTCTGAATGAGCACAATGAAATTTTCTGGAATTCTCATTCTTTACAAGGTTATCCATTGTGTGTTATGTCTTCTCTAATGATGGTGTTTTATGTTATGTGTTCATTTAGTAGTAGTGTGTTTGTTCCTTGTACTAGGATCTTTTGATGATCTTTATGGTCCTAGGATTTATATTTAAGTCTTTAATCCATCTTGAGTTTCTTTTGTCCATAATGTGAGGAAAAGTTCTGTTTTATTTTTTTGCAAGTGGCAACCCAATTTTTCCAGTAAAATTTTTGAAATATTTTATCTCCTTCCCATTCAATATGTTTTAGTTCACTAACAAAAACCAAGTGTCTATATGTGCCTGATTGCATTTCTGAGATTTCTATTCTAATCTATTGATCTACATATGTATTATAATAATCCAAGCTGTGGCTATAATTTTGAAATAAGGGAATGAAAGATGTCCTACTCTATTTTTGATAGTATTTTGTTTTCCTGAGTTTCTTTCCTTTCCATGTAAAATTGTTGTTTAACTTTTCCATTTCTTTGAAGAATTGTGCTACCATTTGAAGCAGGAGTTCATAGAGTGCTTTCAGTAATATTGATATTTTCACTTTATTAAGTCTTCCTATCCATGATATCCTTCTACTTGTGTAATTCTCTTTCTGTGTGTAGAGTGCTTTGCAGATTTTTGTGTGTGTGTGTGTACACTGCTTTGCTTCTCTGGTAAGAATTATCCCTAGATAGTTTATCTTTTGGGTAGTTATTATAAATGTCATTGTTCATTACATTTCTTTTCTGGAGTCAGACTCTAATATATATAAGACTCTAACTGACTTTTGTATGTTTATCTCATAGACTGCTATGTTGCTACTTTTTTCAACTAGGTCCAGCTATTTTTAATGAAATAGTTAGAGTTTTCTATTTAGGGGATTATATCATCAGCAAACAGAGTTTTGTTCCCTTTGTACCAATTAAGTTTTTAATTCATCTTGAGTTTCTTTTGTCCATAATGTGAGGGAAGGTTCTGTTTTATATTTTTTGCAAGTGGTGACCCAATTTTTCCAGTAAATTTTTTGAATATTTTATCTCCTTCTCATTCAATATGTTTTAGTTCACTAACAAAATCCTATGTCAATATGTGTCTGATTGCATTTATGAGGCAAACATATATGTATGTATGTGTATATATACATACATACACATATATATCATGTCTTATAGCTCTGGCTAAGACTTCCAGGACTATATTAAGTAGGAGTGTTAATAAAGAGAAACCCTATTTATCTCTTTAGCTCCTCCAAATGAGGTCATCAAGTTGTTACCTGATTGACAGGTTAAACTCCATCCCATTCACTTGGAAGACTCAAATTGACAACAGATTATGTAACTACTCCAGGCGACAATCAGCACAAAGTGAGAGAGAAAAGAACATTTGAGACACTGCCTGCTTGTCTGCTCGCCATAGTTGTATCCACTGATTGTGTGAAGGAAGCAAGGAGTCAGCTCACTTTTTCTTCTTTCCCAGAGCCAGGGTTGGGCGATTAGGCAGGTGGCCAGGCAGGGTCTGGCTCAAGCAGCTAAGAAGCTGCAGCTTTTTGCAGGGTTTCTTGTGCACGCTTCTTCCCTCTGAATGGCCAGGTTGTGCCTGGCTCCACCTTAAGCTCTACTAGGGAAGTACAGAACCTTTCTGCTTTTCTGAGGATGGGACGACACCAGTCAGTGTTTCATTCTGATGTACATTGGATCACTACTAATGGGAACCGATTCACCAATGGTTAACAACAGTCATTGCTTTTCTGAGGTCTTTGCTTAGAGAGGGTGGTTACAGAGCATCTGGTTATGCTGTCATGTTTCCTCCCTAAATATAAAATGTTTCCAAGAAAAAACAAACCATATAAGCTACATGATACTGTAACAGCACTCTTTACAATGAAGGACTAACTGTAATTTTCCACAAGTTGAGGTAAACCACATAATGTATAAGGAGTGGAGTAATTCTAGTCATGAAACTGCTAGCATATTTCCAGCATCTAATTCTTTAATTTACATAGTTTTTTTTTCATCTAGGATGACTAGAAAACTACAAAACTCTTAAAAGAGAATGATTTATATATCAGGAATTCCAGATATTTCTAAAGTTAGTTGGATACAGCAATAGTGTGAAAGATCTTAGGTGCTTTACAAATGGCAGGTTTATACTTATTAAAAAATCATTATATTGATGGCTTGTACAACTCATAAAAATTCACACAAGCATCCATACTGTCAAGCACTCTTGTACATTTCTTTCCCTCATTGCTTGCAAAATACTTGTTTTCCTGGTATCCGCTCCATTTTCTTCTCCTTTCCCGCTCCCCCCTTTGCCTCCCCCATGAATCCCTGATGATTTGTAAATTATTATTATTTTGTCATCTCTTATACCCTCTGACGTTTCCCTTTACCCACTTCTCTGTTGTCCACCCCTCTGCCATCTGTTCTCCCTGTCTACCCCATCTTCCCTCCCCCTGCCCAATTTTGTCCTTTCACCACTGGTCCTGAGGGGTTCTTCTGTTTTGGTTTCCCTGTGTTTCCAGTTCCTATCTGTACCAGTGTACCTCCTCTGGTCCAACTGAGTTTGTAAGGTAGAATTGGGATCATGATGGAGAAGGGGACGAGGGGTGGAGAAACAATTAAGAACTAGAGGAAAGGGCTGAGCCCCGGTGATGTAAGTGGTTGAGTGTGGGACTGCAGCCTGCGGGCTTGGCGCTTCAAATCCAGCGGCGGCTCTCAGGAGCAGCACTGGGTAGCGCCCACGGGCACGAGAGGCAGTGATGCCCCAAAACAAAACAAAAAGAACTAGAGGACCATTGTATGTTTCATCGTCGTTACAATGAACTCTGACTGACTCGTCCCCTGTCTGGGCCTTCTATAAGGAGATGTTCCGTTGCCTACATGTGGGCTTTGGATTCCTACTCTTCACTTCCCTTCATTCACAATGATATGATTTTTTTGTTGTTTGATGCCTGATAGCTGATACCCTCAACACCTCATGATCACCCAGGTTGCTATGCTACCTTCATGTGGGCTCTCCTGCTTCTCAGCTAGCTTGAGTATCTTCAAGCCCTTAAGGCCTTAGACCCTATATGCCTTGATTACCAGGCACCATCAGCCTTCTTCTCCACATTTGCTCAGGCACCCACTCTATCTGCCGCCATCTATCTGAAACACAACAAAGCCCACATGGAAGAAGCATACCCGTCTGTCCCGGCAGGCTTATACTTTTAACCACTGTGAAAAATGTAACTGATCTAAGATTAAATAAAATATTTACATGCTAAAGATGATGTTTCTATAATTGTATGTTGTTGCTGTTAGTTGCTGTTAGCTTTGACTTGGGACAGCCCCATGTACAACAGACAGAATCAACCACTTCTCTGCCTTCATAATCTTTGGAGTGATTGAGTTTTTTTGTAACCATTGTGTAATGTCTTCCAACCAAAGGGGTTCATCTTCCCACACTATATTGACGATCCTCTGGGCTCTCAAGGACAAACTTTTAGAAGTAGATTGCCATGCCTTTCTCATCAGTCAGTCTTAGACTAGAAGTGCCACTGAAACATGTTCATGATAGACGATTCTTCTAGTATTTGTAATAGAGATAGCAGAGAGTACAGAATCATAGTATCATGCAAGGTACTGCAGTACTGATGGGCATATGTTCAGTATAGACACACATTCAGAATTCATAAAGCAAGATAAGATTTTAGCAGTTAGAGATTCAATAATCTGTAAGTACAGAAAATGTCAAGAGTTCTTATAATAATATGGAACAACTGGAGAGAGTGGAGTGGAGACCCAAAGCCCATCTGTAGGCAACTGGACATCCTCTTACAGAAGGGTTATAGGGAGGAGATAAAACATACAGCTTTCCTAT
This sequence comes from Nesogale talazaci, assembly GCA_004026705.1. Classification (NCBI taxonomy): domain Eukaryota; kingdom Metazoa; phylum Chordata; class Mammalia; order Afrosoricida; family Tenrecidae; genus Nesogale; species Nesogale talazaci. Next base: position 117,855 of record PVJH01004958.1, read on the forward strand.
AGGTCTTTAATGTTTTCTACCCCCACTATCCTGATCCCAAGTCTATTTTAAAAAACCCAGCTACACCAGAGAATGTATACTGGTACAGATAAGAGTTGGAATCACAGAAAATCCAAGACACATAAACCCCAATCAGGACCAATAATGAGAGTAGGGGTACCAAGAGGGTAAGTGTAAGGTAGGGTAGGAAAGGGGAACTGATCACAATGATTTACATGTCACTTCCTCGCTTGGGGATGGACTACAGACAAGTGGGTGAAGGGAGACATCAGAGGGTGTACGATATGACAAAATAATAATAATTTAAGAGCTTGCGAGGGAGGGAGGTTGGAGGAGGGAAGAGAAATAAGAGAAGCTGATACCAAGTGTTCAAGTAGAAAGAAAATGCTTTGAGAATGATCAGGGCAACAAATGTACAAATGTGATTGACACAATGGATATATGTATGAATTGTGATAACGGTTGTAAGAGCCCCCAATAAAATGATTAAAAACATAATGGCATGGATTAAAAGACAGTCGCTGAAAATGCAGATGAAATGGA